>JAHKKF010536228.1:0-16470 GCA_019740295.1 Labeo calbasu
GAAATAAAATAAAATAAAATAAAATAAAATAAAATAAAATTGGGGTGTCAAGTCAACATTTTTGTAATGAAAATAAATAATTAAAAACAAAAATAAATACAATTAATTAAATAAAAAAAATTATTAAAAAGTAATTACAATTAAAAATAAAAATTGTTGGATTTCAGCTATTTCACTATTTTCATTGAAGTACAAATATAAATAAAACCAAAATTAAAAACTAAAACAGACATATTTAAAAAACTAAAACTAACAGAAGGGACTAATACACAAAACAAAATTACTAAAATATAGACAAAAATATTAAATATAATTATATAATATATATATATTTACTGACTCACAAAAAAATGAAATAAATAAAATGTAATTAAAAATATGAAAACTATAACAGTATCTCAGCGATACTAAAATAACACTAATTTGCATGACAGGAATAATTATAATGTTTCATCATTTTAGAATGGTAGTGTGTGCAATAAGTTAAATGCCAGCAAATGAAATTTTCACTACAAATCCTTAATATTCAATAATCCACCAGTGAAAATGTATTTGTATTTTGATGTTTCCATTTAGGATTTTGATGCAATATCCACACATTTGCATATAAATGTGTGAAGAGACGCCTGTCCGTATGTTGTTGTGTTGTATTGTATGTACCGCACCTTCCCGCTCTTGTCTTTGGCTCCAGCGCTGCTGCCGGTGGAGTTGAGCGATCGGCGTCTCTGTTCCTGATGTTCCTCCACCTCAGACTTGAGATGCTCGATGTGCACCAGATAGGCCTGTTCCTGAGCCTCCCGTGTGCTCAGCTTCAGCTCCAGAGCTTTCTTCTCCTTCTCCAGCAGATACAACTGAGCCTTCAGCTCCGCCATCTCCTCCTGAACACACACACACACACACACACAGACACACACACACCTGTGACCTACAGCTTCACATGCACAACACATCCTGACACGTCACATCACAGCTCAAAACGTCTCACGACTCCGATACGGTTCACAAACACACACTCATGAAACCCTCAGTGAAGAATAATATGAGGTGTTTAGTTCGTATCATATAGTATTGAATAATCTGTATAAACATGAGAAAAAAATCGATTGCATAAACCATATACCAAATCATAAAAATGCTAAATTTAACTGAATAATTCTATTAATAAAAAATAAAAAAAAACTAAATGAAGCACTACCTAAAACATGAAATATTATAAGTAATAAAAAAAATGAATATTACATATTTTTGAAATAGCATTAAAAAAATAAAATAAAAAACATAAACAAAAATATATATTTTATTTAAAAAAAATAATATTTTACAATTCAAACAACTGAAAATAAAACACTTACTAAAATACAATTGTTTTCATTTTTAAAAATGAAATGTGAACAATATTAAATATTTTTGATTTAGATCCTTTTAAAATAAAAAAAACACTAAAAATATTAAACATGTATTTAAAACAGATTAAATAGTAAATAGTTAAATAATTTATCAAAATTGAGAGATTTATGAAAATATGAAAAATATTAATAATATTAAAAATGTATAATTGTACAATAAAAAAGTAATATAGTTTAACAAAAATAAATGAAACTAAATTAATTACAAATATTTTTAAATAATAAACAACAATAAAAATATTAAACATTTAACTGAAACAGAATATGACAACAAATAGAGAATTATGAAAATATGACAAATATTATTAATATTAAAATATACATGTATTAAAAAGAATAATATTAATACATTAAAATATATTAATTAATTAAAATAAAGATTTTAATAAATAAAAATAAAACAAAAAACAATATATTGATATTGAATAATAAAAAAATAAAATATTGAATAATAAACTAAACTACATTTTTTAAATAAAAAATCGTAATAAAAATATAAAATACAAAAGATTTATTATAAATAAATAACATAAAAATAAAAATAATATAAAAGACTAAAATATGCTAGTTTATTTGAAATAAATTAAAATAAAAACAAATACAAAAATCTAAATAAATCTAAAAATGCTACAATAACAAAAATAAAATGCTTACTATAAAATATGAATTATTTTATTTGAAATAAACTGCAATTTTTGAATAAAAATTAATGACTAAAAAAGACAGAATATTTCATTTGAACTAAACTGAAAAAATAAAACTAAAATGATTACTAAAAAAAGACTAAATCTCTTATTTGTTTACCAGCATGCATTTGGTCATTACTTGATGTCAGAGATGTAAATATGTGATTGTGTTGATCATTATTGAAATGTTAACTTTAATAAAATATTGCTGATCTCACACTGAAAGTGTAATTGTATTTTCAGACCAAAAGTTTCTGCCACATCCTATTAGACGTGAATCACAGTGAATCTCTGAAGGTCATTTGTTCTTTGAGTGTTTGAGACTGATCTGGTGTCAGTGTTTCTGTAGAAATGTCGCTCATATCTAAATCATCTCTCGCTGCGTCCGATCGGATCTCACGTTTCACACGCGCCGCCGCTCTGAACGCCGAAGCTGAAGGTCAGTGACGGATCAAAGATGAGAAAAACGAGAGCTGATGGAGAACGACAGCAGATCAAACTGACAGAAAGAGACGCTGAGAGAATCAAACGTGGAGAAACGGCTTCACTGAGGCTCCATTATATCTGTGACTGTATTAGTAGACGAATCGTGTGCGTTTGTCGGTGGTACCTTCATGGCCATGAGCTCCTGCATGAGCACGGCGTTCTCCAGGTCGAGTCTCTGCGAGTCGCCGCGCGGTTTGACGTCGTAGCTGAGCGGGTCGATGTGGACGCTCTCCAGCTCCAGCATGGTCAGTTTGACGGCGGCCCGGTCGTTCTTCAGCTGCTGCACGTAGTCCTTCAGACGCTGCTCGTCGTCTTTCGAGAAATCGGTGTCACAGCTGCTGGCCGTCGAGCTGGTGGTGCTGAAACACACACACAGGTGAGACAGGTAAACCATCGAAGTTTCACTCATACACACATTAAACTACAAAAACTCACTCAGGGCACACAAATCATTTTTTTATGTATTGAGTCTATAATAAAAAATTTTAAATTTTCTTTATGTTTTATTCTTACCAACCATGAAACTGTATTTGGCAAATATTTTTACTAAAATATTTTTTTGTCTCCATGTTATTAAGCTAATTCCAAGTTTTAATAATTTATTATTAAATTACTATTTATTTTATAATTTTATAATTATAATTTAGTATTATAATTATAATTATTATTATTAATTAATAAATGCAAAGAAACCCGACAATAATATAAAAAATATATATAATTAACTTTAAAACAAAATATTACAAAATGTATTATACAAATAATTTCTATTCTAAATATTATTATATTATTTGAATAATACATTTCTGTTACTAAGTTAATACGAAGCGTAATTATAATTATTTTGTACAGTACATTTATTATTTTTAAGAAGAGTAATTATTGCTTTTTACAATAAATGTTAACATTTTTTACACTGTTAAGAAATTTTTTTTTTAGAATAATGATTTCAATAACAATAAGAGTAATTGCTTTTACAAAATAATTATAAAACGTATTATACAAATAATTTCTATTATAAAAGCATGAGCAATATTAAATATTTTTGAAATAATATTTAGATTATTTTAAAATACAAAACACAAACTTTAAACATTTATTTGAAACCAATTAAACAGTTTTAAAACAACAAAAATTAGAGAATTATGAAAACATTAATAATATTAAAAATCTACATGTATTAAAAATAAATTCCTTAAAACAGTATTAAAATAAAAAACAAAAAATAATCATTAACAACAAAAACGTTAAAAATAAACATTTGAAACAGATTAAATTAAAATAACAAAAATCATAGAAGTATGAAAATATAAAAAATAATCATATTAAAATGGCATGTATTAAAAATATTATAATAAAAATACATTAAATTAAATAAAAAGGTTTTTAAAATAATAAAAATAAAAACACTTACTAAAAATACAAAATATTGATACTGAATAATAAAAAATAAACAAAAAATATTGAATAATAAGTCAAAATAAAAATATTTTTAATTTAATTTAATTATTATTACTGTTAGAATTTTTTATATTTTTTAAAAATTACTTTTAAATATAATATTTTGTATTATTAATGCTTATAATTATTTGACTAATAATGAGAGTAATTATTATTAATTTTATACCATATTTAATAATTATTTTTGATAACAATAAGAATTATTAATTCTATTTACAATAAATGTTTAGAATTATTTAAATAACAATAAGAGTAATTAATAAGACAAATTAATAATTTAATTTAATAAGAGCTATTATTATTTTCTATTTTATTTTATTTTATTTTATTTTATTTATTTATTTATTTTTATTAAACCAGTACAAAGTGCTGGCCCATCATACATTTTTAACCAGAGTTGTTAATTTAATTTTTTATATTTAAAATTATTTTAAATTAACAACAAGAGCTATTAGTATTATTATCATTACATATATATATATATATATATATATATATAACTAAACCAGGACAAAGTGCTGGCCCATCATACATTTTTAACCAGGGTGATTTCATTTTTTATATTTTACATTTTATTTTAAATTAACAGCAAGAGCTATTATTTTTATTACTTTTTAATTACCAGGACAAAGTTCTGGCCCATCATACACTTTTAATCAGAGTTGTTGACACAAATATGAGAAACCGCTGTTGACTCCAGCGCTTTAATCATCGTCAGTGTGAACGAGACTGAACACAATCACAATGAAGCGTGAAAACGACTCTAGATGAATCTCCCTCCCTCAATTAACATGGCCCCTAATTACAATGACAATCACAATTATCTCCATCTGCACAGAAACACACACACACACACACACACACTCTTCTAATCTTGAGGTCTGTCAGTCATTATAAACTCTGGTCTCATTTGTTCCTCGTGGAGCAGAACAATCTCAGATCTAACGCTGATGAACATCATCAACAGAGACATTCATAATCATTTACACACTTCAATGAGCAGGACGAGATTACCGCGGTAAAACTATGAAACCTGGAAACTCAACACCTGTCTCATTAAAACTCAATAAGAGCATCAGAGTAAATCTGACACTCGAACACTGGAGAACAAGAGCAAACGCAGGAGATCGGCTCCATTTCTCCTCGTCTGTCAGCTCACAGTGAGAGGCAGCGGTTCAGAGACGCTGAATGGAGGAGAAAGGGGGAAAAAAATCAATGTGTGGTTATTTGAGAAGCAGCAATGAGGCTGAAATCCCATCCGTTCACTGCAGGATCATCATCCAGAAAAAACTCAGCAAAAACAGACGGATCACAACACAGGAAACATTTATGGATACTGCTGTCATCATAGGTTTATTAATGTTTTTTAAAGAAGTCTCTTCTGCTCACTAAGCCTGCATTTATTTGATCCAAAATACAGCAAAAGCAGTAAAATTGTGAAATATTTTTATTATTTAAAATAACTGCTTTCCTTTTGAATATGTTTTAAAATGTAATTTATTTCTGAGATCAAAGCTGAATTTTCAGCATCATTACTCCAGTCTTCAGTGTCACATGATCCTTCAGAAATCATTCTAATATGCTGATTTTTCTGCTCAAGAAACATTTATTATTATTATTATTATTATTATTATTATTACTACTACTACTATCAATATTTAAAACAGTTAAGTAATTTTTTTCAGGATTCTTTGATGAATATAAAGATCCAAAGATCAGCATTTATCTGAAATAAAAAACTTTTGTAACATTATACACTATACCATTCAAAAGAGTCAGCTTAATTTTTATTTTTTGGGAAAGAAATGATAGAAATTAATAGATTTATTTAGCATTTTAGATTTCTATTCATCAAAGAAACCTGAAAAAGTTCTACTCGGCTGTTTTCAACATAATAATAACAATAAATGTTTCTTGAGCAGAAAAATCGGCATATTAGAATGATTTCTGAAGGATCATGTGACACTGAAGACTGGAGTAATGATGCTGAAAATTCACCTTTGAAATCACAGGAATGAATTACATTTTAAAATATATTCAAATAGAAAACAGTTATTTTAAATAGTAAAAATATTTCAAAATACAATTTTACGTGATTTTACAATTTTATACCAATATTATACAATTTATAGTTGTGTTTGAGTGAAATGTAATTTTTGCTTTTTTATTCTGTAAACTGCTGATGACATTTCTTCCCATTTTTATTTAAAATGTTGTACTTTAAAATCAAAATAACACATATGCCATATTTTCAGAAATCTTTACATTCCATTTTTAGACAACACATTACCAGTGTTTTAACTTTTAAAAATTAATATTTCATGAAATAAGCCTGATTTTTTAATCACAGTGAATAAAAACATTCGGTATTTTGACCAATTGTTAAAAAAAAAAAAAAGAAAATGCTCTAAAGTGACTATTTTTAGTTGAAATTTGGAAGAATATATAGGCCTCCATTTATGTGATCCAATACAGCAGAAGCAGAAAAATTGTGAAATAATTTTATTATTTAAAATAACTGCTTTCTATTTGAATATATTTTTAAATGTAATTTATTTCTGTGATCAAAGCTGAATTTTTCAGCATCATTACTCCAGTCATCAGTGTCACATGATCCTTCAGAAATCATTCTAATATGCTGATTTTTCTTCAAGAAACATTTATTATTATTATTATTATTATTTATTATTACTACTATCAATATTCAAAACAGTTGAGTAAATTTTTTTCAGGATTCTTTGATGAATAGAATGATCCAAAGATCTAAAGTGACTTTTAATTTGAAATTTGAAAGAAATGTTATCAGACCTTTATAGAATAAACTAATTTTAACATTTTACTCAAACCCATAGCTAGTAAATCAAGTAAATACAGAGAAACTGAGAATTTTCAAGTGCTCTCTAAAGTGGATTTTTTTTCATAGCTGTATATACTGAAAAAAAAGACTGAAATAGTATTTTCTAACAGTAAAACACTCTGTTAATCTCTGAAAATCTTGGTTTTATTTCTAATCACGCTGAAAAACTTTTTTTGCAATGTAGTTCCCAGTAAAAAACCTAAAAACCCTAAATATATTTTAAAAAATATGAATAAATTATATTCCACTTATAAAATCAAACTACAGTAATAAAAAAAATCATTAAAAAATTCTCATAAAACTCACTAAAAAAATAAATAAAAATAATTACAATCCGATAGCTTTATTATTAGCTAAGTACAAGAAATTTTATTAAATGCTATTAATTGTTATTTATTGGAAATAAACCAAATATTTAATAAATTCATAAACAGCCATGAAATGGTTACTGCAGAGATCATTTATTTTTCATTTCTAATAATGAAATGTGCAGCAGCCTGACGAATTACACGAGACATCGGCGCAATTCACTCGCCCTCCTACTGTCACATGCAATAAACGCCTGTGTGTGTGTGTGCGCATGTGTGTGTGTGTGTGTGTGTGTGTACCTGGTGGGAGGTGAGATACAATATGAGACTGTCTGCAATAAACCATTGTCTGTCAGTCTGTCTGTCATTTCTGCCGTTTAACCTCCATTCTAGCTGTGAGAAATACTAAAATACGTATTTAACACACTGCTGAACTCACACACACACACATGACAAACATTCATCAGCAAGACTGAACCATACAAACATCTGCCATCTGAAGATCAACACCATCATCTTAAAATCGATCCTCAAAGATATCAAAATTAACCCTCTGGGGTCTGAGGGTGTTTTGGGGCCCTGGAGAAGATTTTCTAATATCAGTTACTGACATGAATGATGAGAACTATCATGTTTGGATACATATATAGTGATGTAGATCAGTGTTTGTGTGACTGACATCTGCAGTGTGAGACAGACGCTGGTCGGATGGATGTTTGTGCAGTAGTGAATCTCAATGAAAGCTCATGGGAAACCACACACACACACACACACACACACACACACACACACAGAGCAGTGCGGATGAGAGTGTGTTGTCATGGGCAACCGCTGGACCAGAACCATGTACAAACCGTCAGACGGATGAAAACCAGATCTGCAGTCACACACTCACAGCTGCTCGAGTCCACGACGGCTTTCTTTGTTTATCCTTAATTAACTGTATTTTTAATAAAAATCTTTCAGTTATTAATTAAAGCATTAACACACATCACAGCCTACACCTTTTTAGTAAACACCTGGTGTGTATATATATATATATATATATATATACATATATATATATATTTGTATGTGTGTCTGTGTGTTTGTGTAAAAATCCCCTCAAAAAAACAAAAACAAACAAAACATGGAATCATTTCTACTTTTCTATGAAAACACTGTTACCTTCTGAGGCTGCAAGTAACTATAAATAATTTAAATAATTTTATGTAATTTTTTGACATATGTTTTTATATATATGTAAAATTATTTCAACTGTTTACATAATAAATAAATATATTTATAAATGAAAAAATATATTTATATATTTATTGCAATATATTATTTATTTTATTATGTAATTAATTAATTAATTAATTAATTAATTAATTTCTATATACCTTTCCGTAAACTTTCTATGTAAATAGAAATATCTAAATATACACACCACCGGTCAAAAGTTTGGGATCAGTAAGTATTTTAAATATTTTTCCAATGCTCATCAACGCTGCGTTTATTTGATCAAAAATACCGATTTTTTTTTTATATTGTTAAATATTATTATGATGTAAAGCAGCGTTCTTCTGTTTTAATATACATTAAAAATCAAATTTATTTCTGTGATCAAAGCTGAATTTTTCAGTATCATTACTCCAGTATTTAGTGTCTAATATGCTGATTTATTATCAGTGCTGGAAACAGCTGTGCTGCCAAATATTTTTTTGGAACATGTGATACTTTTTTCAGGACTCTTTGATCAATAAAAAAGTTAAAAAGAGCATTTATTTTAAAATAGCAATATTTTCTAACAATATATAGTACTGTTCAAAATTTTGGGGTTCGTGAATTTGTATTCTTTCTTTTTTGGAAAGAAATGAATACTTTTATACACCAAGGATGTGTTAAATGAATAAAAAGTGATAGCATAGATTTACACTGTTAGAAAAGATTTATATTTTGAATAAATGCTGTTCTTTTAAACGTATTATTCATCAAAGAATCCTGAAAAAAAAAAAGAATCACACGTTCCAAAAAAAAAAAAAAATTAATTGGCAGCACAACTGTTTCCACACTGATAATTCTAATAATAAATCAGCATATGTGACACTTAAGACTGGAGTAACAGCTGATGAAAATTCAGCTTTGCATCACAAGAATAAATTATATTTTAAAGTATATTAAAATAAAAACCATTATTTTAGATTGTAATAACATTTTGCAGCATTATAGATTTTTTCTGCATTTTTGATCAAATAAATGCAGTTTTGATGAGCATAAGAGACTTCTTTAAAGGGGTCATCGGATGCAAAGTTCACTTTTACTATTGTTTGTACATTAATGCGTGTTGTCAGTGTATGTACAAATCTACCCTATAATGATAAAAATCCATGCAGTGGCTTTTAATTAATCTGTAAAAATAATATCCCCTTTTTCACAACGACAGAGGCCGCCGTCTTACCTTAGACCCGCCCTAAATCAGCTGTAACAGTCCAACCTCCATTGTTTCGATGTCGGAGCAGGGATGTAAATTAGACAAGAATATCTCCAATTGAGCGATTGAGGTGTTGTGTTGCTGGATGTAATAATGAACATAGCGGTCGTCATTTACTCCCGACATCTGAGATGCAGTAGATTACATTTGTTTGTGAAGGGAATGCGTCTCCCGATCTACATAAAGGCGTCTATGTTCGCGCAAATTGTTCGTGATCCAGCTTCACTTACAGCAGAAGTGAGTATAAAGGATTTTTTTATGAATCTCTGCATCACCTTTCCTAATAACGTGCTAGTTAGCAAGTTTCGCGGCTAAAGTAAACAGGCTCGTCACTCCACCGAGAGAAGAGAGGGGCGGGGCGAGCAGAGCTCATTTGCATTTAAAGGAACAATCCCTTAGAATGAGATGGTTTTTGCAGAGCTGATTTTGGCAAGGTAAAAAGGGTGTTGATTTACACAACTATTGAGAATTTTTAAGCAAAGTATATTAGAGACTTTTCATTAAGACCCTAAAGAATCATATCAACTTGTGGAAAATGGGCATCTGATGACCCCTTTAAAAAACATTACAAGTCTTACTGATATATATATATATATATATATATATATAAACACTCTCTCACCTGGTGTGGCTGTTGGATGACAGACTCTCCCAGGGTTGAACGCTGCAGCCGGTAACAGCAAACGCAGCGCCGCAGCTGCCGTCCAGTCGCGTCAGAAGGTCTTTAGCTGCGTTTTCTGCCGTCTTTCTGCTGTCGTGAGCTTTCTTCAGGATCTGTGTGATGCTCTCTTCACCCGCCTGCTCTCCTGCCATCACATATAGCACAGTATTCACTAAATGAAGTACCACAGCTCTACTTAATACATACTAATACATTTGTCATAATTTTTGTGGGGAAAATTCAGTGTAACTCTATGAGCAGATGTAAATATATGGTAAAATATGTTAATCGGAGCTGAAAGCACTACACTCTCAGCTGAAAACATGATCTAATTAAAACGCTACGTTTAGTAATTAATTTAAACATTTATGCAAAACTCTTTCCAAATGCTATTATAATGAAAAGAAAATAATCAAGGATAATATTTAGAAAGAAATTATTGTGCGGAAATCTGGCAGAGATTCTGTGGATCCTGACATGCTCAATTCACACGGTTTTGTTGAATAATTTATTTGTCATTTCTCCAGCAGCGCTGTGGATGTGTTCAGAAACTAATTACACTAATAACTCATGAGCCGTTAATGAAGCGCTCCTAAACCAGGATATTAAATGATGCTCAAAGCTCACGAGGAGAACAGAGAGGATGAAGGAGAGACGAATGAAGCGTCAAGTCATATTTATCTCTATAGTGCTTTACAATACAGCTTCACAGAAATAAACAGTAAATCATACTGTAAAATTGATGAAAAATGAATGAAATTTAATATGAAGTCATATTCTGTGTGTCTCTGCACAGTTTTGTCTTGGTTTAACTTGAAGAAATTGTGACAGAAATATAATACAATATAGATTAGTAGAAATACAGTAGCAAAAGCAATGATAATATTAGTATCAAAATTTTTTAAGGAATGCCACATAATTGTTCTTCTATTTGAACAGTAAATCCGTTTTTTGTTTCCCAAAAAAAAAAAAGGAATTGTTACACTTTTATTTAATTACATTTTTAAAAATGGATTAAATTGTTAATGTTTTATGCAACTATTTGATTACTACCACTTTCGATAATAAATTTGTATTAAATCATAAATCCAAAAAAATTAAAACACACAACACAAAATACCTGAAAAAATAAAACATTTATTGGGCCACTATCACTGTAAAAATGTTAATAATGTATTAAATTGAAGAAGTTTTAGGAATTTAATTGATTAAACATGCTTTTTGATGATTAATACAAAAGTTTAATTTAATACAAAACATTGAAACTAAAATTTAATACAAAGTTAATAATGTATTAAATTGATGACTTTTTAGAAATTATTATGAAATTTAGAAATTGATTAAACATGCTTTTTGATGATAATTAAAATTAAATTAAACCATTAAAAAAAATTTTAATGAAAAACAGAATTTAGGAAAAATAAAACAGAATTCTGAAAAAAAAAAAAAACCATTTAATAGGGCTGCATTATTGTAAAATGTTTAATAAATTATTAAATTGTTAAGGTTTCTCAATTTTAATTAAAATTAATTACTCTATATACATATATATAAAACTTAAAACAAAAATGTATAAAACATATAATTTTAAAAAAAAATATTTATTTATTAGAAGAAATTGTGACAGAAATATAATACTATATCGAATAGTAGAAACATAGTAGAAAAAGCAACAATAATATTAGTATCAATGTTTTTTGAGGAATGCCGCACAATTTTTCTTCCATTTGAACAGTAAACCAGTTTTTTGTTTCCCCAAAAATAAAAAGAACGATTAAATTGTATTTAATTACATTTTCATTTAATTGTTAACTAAAATATTTAAAAAAATAATTATTTTTTAAAAAAATGTATAAAAAATATTACATTTTTTAAAAAATATTTATTTAATATATATATATATATATATATATATATATATTTGTACTTGTTTATTTGTACTATATTTGAAAAATACGTTTTATTTGTTAATCTGCATGTCATGTGACCATTAACTGATATCACAGCACTGTTAACATGCAAATGTGTTGTTAAATTATTATAATTAATTTCCGTTGGCATTCAATAAATTGAGCAAAAAGGGGTTCGTTGATGAAAAAGCTTGTGAATTCCTTGGTTATGCGTTTATAACTGTGTATATAAAAACAACAGAAGTCTATGGGACGTCCTGATTTAGATGTGTGTGCGTGTCTCTTACCCACAGCACTGACTCCAGCGGCTCTGAACTGACCCAAAACCAGACTCTGTTCACTCTCGGCAAGCGCCAGCAGCAGCTCATACGCCTCGATACACTGCTCACTGCAACACACACACACACACACACAAACTGTCATGAAAACACACTCCAGAGGAATGTGGAGGCCAGCGCAGATCCTTCACCAGCTTCTGAAACGCTGATGGAAAATATTTAACGGGAAACAAAAGCCACAAACAGGCCCGGACGTGACGCTGGAATGCGTTGTTTCATCGGCCTCTGATTATAACACAGGTACAAACAAACAAGAATGAATCTAAAAGACTGGCTCAAAGAGTTCATCTTCACTGAGTTTGAATGCATGAATGTACTGAGGGGAAAAAAAGCATAATTTTCTTCAAAAACTGGAAACGTCAAGTTATTTTAACAAAATACAAACCAGCTTTAAAACAGGGCTACTATTTTTAACTAAAACCATAAAAAACGTTAAAACATAAGTTAACATAAAATATTAAAAATGTAACTTTTTTTTTTGTTAGTTGCTAGTTCTCATTTTTGTTTAGTTAACTTGACGTACTGAAATAACAAAAACTAAATAAAGTAATAAATAAATATTACTACATATTCTATAGATACATTTTACAATTTTTTTTTTACAATGACAAAACACAACAAAATTTCTAAAAAAGTAACAAAAAATTTGAATAAAACCAGCAAATATGAAACTAAAATCTAATCTAAAATTAACAAAAACTATAACAGTAAATCAATTCTGTAAATTCTATCTATCTATCTATCTATCTATATCTATCTATATATATATATATATATATATATAAATATACAAGATTACAAGATTAAAGTCGTAATATTTTGCGAATAAAGTCAAAATATTACAAGAATAAAGTCTAAATATTTTGAAAATAAAGCTGAAATTACGAGAATAAAATCCAAATGTTTTGAGAATAAAGTCAAAATTAGGAGAATTACTTTGTTATATTCTCGTTATATTTCGACTTTATTCTTGAAATATTTCGACTTTATTCTCGAAATATTTCGAATTTATTCTCATAATATTTCGACTTTATTCTTGTAATATTTCGACTTTATTCTCGTACTTTCAGTCTTAAAATACTACGACTTCAATCTCGTAATCATAGATTTTTTTTAAAAACATGGCACTAAAACGCCATCGTAACAAACTAAGACTAACGAAAAAAATACTACAAAAATTAAAGAGGAAACATAATATACAAATAATAAAATCTAATTCAAAATATTCATAAAAACTACAGTAGTAAAGAAATTATTGTAAAATAACAGTGTTTTAAAGTACAGAATCTATTTACTTTTAATTTATTAATTATCCTGGTCTTATTGTGGATTATCAGTGCACGTTAGTACAAAGAAACAAATGTTTATTTTCATAATTTTCCATTAAAACTTGACTCACCTCTGAAACGAGGTGGGTCAAAACAATCAAAAACCATTTTTTTTTTCCGAGTCGGGCTTCATATAGAGATTTTCTTTCACTTTTTTTCATTATTTGTCTTGTACTGTAAATACTGTGGTAAGAGAAGCAGTGAAACGCATCCATGATCACGTGAGTGTGTTTACGCTGTTGATCTGCTCATGTGTGTGTGTGTGTGAGCCGTCAGTGTGATTAATTGTGGTGTTTCATGCTCTCGGCGCCGTCTTTATGAGCGTTTGACCGGCCTCATGTAATGACAGTCAGATGACATCATGATCACTGGGGACCGAATTCAATCAAACCCTCCACCTCCTGCTGAAAAACCCAACGACCTGATCCAACACACCAGCACACTCACTCATCCAGTACATGTTTCTGAAAAACCACTCTTCTGCTCATGAAGTAAATACAGTAAAAACAGTAATATTGTGAAATATTATTACAATATAAAACAGCTGTTATCTATGTGAATATTCACTACCGCTGAAAAGTCTTATGCTTATTAAGGGTGAATTTATTCTAAAAATACAGAAAAAAAAACAATAATACTGCAAAATGTTATTACAAAATAATGTTTTTTTTATTTTAATATACTTTAAAATATAATTTATTCTTTTTTTCAAGATTCTTCGATCAAAAAAAAAAAGGTTTAAAAGAACAGCACTTATTTAAAATAGAAATATTTTTGAACAGTATACACTACTGTTCAAAACTTTGAGGTTAGTGATAGCATAGATTTACATTGTTAGAAAAGATTTATATTTTGAATAAATGCTGTTCTTTTTTAACTTGTTATTGATCAAAGAATCCTAAAAAAAAACAATCACAGGTTCCAAAAAATATTAAAAACTTTAATAATTCTAATAATAAATCAGTATATTAGAATGACTTCTAAATGATCATGTGACACTTAAGACTGGAGTAACAGCTGATGAAAATTCAGTTTTGCGTCACAGAAATAAATTATATTTGAAAGCACATTAAAATAAAAATCACCTTTTTACATTGTAATAACGTTTTGCAGTTTTACTGTTTTTTTCTGTATTTTTGATCAAATGAATGCAGCCTTGACGAGCAGAAGAGACTTCTTTAAAAAGACATTATAACACTTTTGAGTGATAGTGTGTTAAAATGTAATGAATAAAATTATTAATATGATTATTTTTAAAATCTCCCCAAACTTTTTGGTAGTGTATCATATTGATAATAATAATCAGAAATGTTTGTTGAGCAGCAAATCAGCATATTAGAATGATTTCTGAAAGATCATGTGACGCTGAAGACTGGAGAAAAATCTGCTTTGATCACAGAAAAAAAATTACAGCTTAACAGACATTTACATAGAAAACAGCTGTTTAAATTGAAAAAATATTTTACTATTTTTACTGTAGTTGCGATCAGATAAATGCAGTCTCATGAACATACTGATAATGGTATATATCTCAAATTGGAACTGAATATTCAAGGGAAAAAATATCACGTTTTTTCAACGTAATTCATTAGGGATTGATTGGATGCTGAAAAGAGGGTTTTATAAAGCAGAACTGAGTTCATTTTAGGGATTGAATCTCTTCACGAGGAATACAAATGAGCCCTGAGCGAACGTGTGTGTGACAGACAGAGATTTCCACAGCGATACGGCGGCTTTTCATTACTCTCATCCGTAGGTCACAGCACCTCTGACGCTTTTATCAAATAATGACGTTGAAAGCGATTAAATGTCTGAATGGAAGCGGAAACGCTCCTTCCTGGCGTTTTGACCGGCATCTTCAGCAGCGAGAGCCAGACGTAAACGCAGTGGTGTTTAGGATCTGACTGTAATTATAATTAGACAGCGTTTGCAAGTGATCTGCGTGACGTTTGCATGTCTGTACCTGTACTGCAGGGCCAGTCTGAGCGCGGTGGCGTTGGACTCGTATTTCCCCACCAGCATACTCATCCGCTCCGCGTTAGTCTTACACTCCTCCAGCGTGATGGTCAGCAGATCGTTCTGAGACTTCAGGTGCTCGATACGACTGAAACACACACAGTAAAAACATGACACGAACGAACAATGTCAAACATGATAAGATATGTTCACAGGGTCCCTACATAGTGGTCACTACTCAGTATAGGGGATCTGATGACGCTCTGCAATGCCATCAAACACAGACACTTGAGCTGCACAAATGTGGTATTTCCTGTATAATGCACTATTAGCTATTTGCTATTACAGTGTTTATTAATATTTTGAGTTTGCTTTTATATGTCATTTTTATTAGAGTTTAGTTTTATTTTTTTTTTGAGTTTGCGATTTTAGTACTTCAACTTAAACTTGAAACTTAAACTTGATTTATTTATTTTTTAATTTATTTGT
Source organism: Labeo calbasu (assembly GCA_019740295.1). Taxonomy (NCBI): domain Eukaryota; kingdom Metazoa; phylum Chordata; class Actinopteri; order Cypriniformes; family Cyprinidae; genus Labeo; species Labeo calbasu. The sequence continues at coordinate 16,360 of JAHKKF010536228.1, forward strand.
ATTTTAGAATTTTTGCTGTTTCGTCATTTAATTTTTTTATTTTTAAATATTTCTATGTAGCTTATTTTTATTTCAGTTTGAGACTGTCATTTTAGTATTTCAACATTTTCA
>JAHKKF010536229.1:0-19511 GCA_019740295.1 Labeo calbasu
TTATTCAATATCATATAATATATTATAGATTTTACTATTATTATTTAATATATTATATTATATTTTATCATATTCATTGATATATTAATTGAGTTTATTATTTTAAAAATGCATGACTTAATAAGTATTATCATTATGCATACAGTCTGTACTGTAAAACAGAACCTCTTGTAAACTCTTAAAAAATAATAATAATGTAATTTAATTACATACATACTAATAAAACAATTAATAGCATATTTAATTACAATAACAACAGCAATAATAGCTATTAAGTAATAATAATAAATTATTTTAATGCAAAAAATAAAAGACTGAATGTCACAAATATTTTAAATTCATCAAACTATATCAAAATATTATTATACATGTCATTCAGTACAATTATGTTAAATTCCACGTTTTTATTTTTTATTTATTTACTTACTTTTTTTTTCTTTTTTTTTTGAGAAGCAGCATCGCGCATGACTGAGCTGGGCTGTTTTCCACATTTTGATGTGAGCTGATGGGCTGTTATCATCTTACTTGACGACATTACCCTTGGGAGCCAGATCATCTCCTTGGAAACGCTCGGTGATGGGACGCCATCTGTGCTCCTGCCATAAACATGTAAACTTATTGCACATGTCTTACTCATTAAAAATGTTTATGGATAATTAAGGATAGTACTGAGTGTTGACCTTGTTTTTATAAAGATATATGTAATTTATTCTTGGTTTTTTTTTTTTTTATTTTCCCAAACAAACACTTTTATTCCTTGCAATATGCCTACTAAATGTTTTCTGTCACTCAGAAAAATTATATTAATAAGTCTGTTTTAAATGGAAAAGTAGCTGAAGTAACGTTGAGGTAATTAGAAAAAATGTCATAAATGTCATTTAGGGCATGATAAACATTGACCTACTAAGATTTTACCGCCAGATGGCGATGAAGGCCCACTTACTAGCAAGAGCAATAAAGCCTGTACTGCAGCGCCTCCTGCTGGACATTCATGAAGCAAACACGCCATCTTTTGGACATACGGGGCAAATGCCTCAGCCATTGACTCAAAATGCTTTACTTGACTTGGTATTTACTTCCATATATTAACAAAGTTAACATATATTAATCGTACAAAAAAAAACACATCATACAAAATAACACATGTTAATACCTTACCACTTGGCGTCCAGAGAAAAAGATCCACCATTATAAATCAACAGGAAACTGTTGAAACGAGGAGGATAAACAGGAGGCTGTTTCTATTGATGTCGTAATCTATAACACCTTTAATTAATTAAAAAACTTCCAGTCATCTCGGCGCAGACAGAGGAACAGATTAACGCACATGAGCGTTAAAAAACTGCATTGCTGTTGCATTTTATATCGTTTAGCAGTTATTTATATAAATGTACAATTTACAGCTGTTCTCTGACTTATTTGAGATGCTTAGCATAAACAGATAGGTCTATAAAAAAGGAAGAACGTTGCAGACCTGCTTAGCCATGACGTCGATTTGTAGGCCAAGTCCAAATTTCCCTCCACAATTTCCGTTTTATGAGTAAAATAATGTCTGTGGTTAACATCACTTGAAGAGTTTTCGTTCTTCAACAAAAATAAATACACATAATGATACCTTACAGTTACACGTGAATTTTGAAGCCACGTTTTTAGAAAAAATTTGCTTCACGTTCTATTGTCGAATGCGTCAAGCAGGTAAACTCACATCCTTGTGGTAGTTGTAGTTCTTATTTAGAATGAGCAATATTTAGGTTTAGATTCAGGTATGTGTGTAAATTTACACAACCCTACGTGAAAGAACAATTCAAAATAAAAACTATTTCAAAAAATTACTTAGAAACCCAAAAATAACATTTCAAAACAGCTATCCACCTAACATCGCAGAAATATGCATATGTGCGAGACTTAAAGAGAAAAATAACAAGAATAACAACGTGCAGTAAACGTTAGAACTGTTTGCACTACAAACCAGTGTGTGTTCATAATTAAGATAATACATTAAAACAATATGGTAGGACACACCAGTTTGCAATGTCTAGCAGCAAAACGAGCTGTTTTGTACAACTAAGAATAGCTGGACGTGGAAGAGACCGGAAACCGGACCTATAAAACTTACAAATTTTCCACGACTCCTCTTGCCGGGAAAAATAAAGTGGATACGTCTAGGAAATTTCCAAATGTTAGGCCTAATTAGCTTCCAGGTTATAAGAAAAATACCAAACAAGTGAAATTGATTTCAATGATCTTTTAGTGTTCAGGTTTGATCGTGCCTGAATGCTTTAGCTTTTTTAAACAGTGTAATCATACACACCCTTGCAGCAATAGGCAACAATCTGAGTCATGATTAATACACTTATGCGACAAACCCTATCTCTGCAGTTTTTATCATCTTGTCCCTTTGTTCTGTAGACATCACATGATCTCTTAAGACTGTAAAACTACATCTGAAACAGAAAATGTGATTAGTTTAATGTGAAGATTGCTGGTTTAACTGTTTTGTTTTTGTTTTTTCTCCATAACACTCACTCTCTGAGGTGGTAACCACTGTTAACCCTGTGTGAGGGGATCAGCTGGGAGCTCTGCAAGGTCATCACGGGAAGTGACAGCAGTCAATTCTTTAATCTGATTGGCTCAGCTGGAAATAGGGTTCGGCTGGGTGAAGGTTTGGCCACAGCAGCATCACCTTCTCCTTGCGGAAACCCTCAAAGGATGCTAAATTATAAATCGCAGAAAGAGACAAAGCAAACCAGCTGTACGCTGAAAATATAACAATGCAGAGTGGAAAAGGTAATTCTTTCATTTTATTAGAGAAGTAATTTAAGTATATAGCATAAATAAAGAGTAGAATTCAACACCTATGAATATCCACAATATCCTTTCTAACAATGAAAAAATGATGAAAATAATATCTAAATCAATCAATAAAATAAAAAGCAGCATATTCAGCTGGTTTATGATCCTCTGAGGATTTGGTGGTTTGTCACTAACCTTGAGATGGCAGCCTCCATCTGAAATTGCTTATAAATATTAAATAACCTCAGAATCAAGCAGTATTGGTCTCAGAGACAGTTTCTCTAAAGAGGAGTTGTGATTCTTTAGGGTCTTCACGTAACATACTTTGGTAAAAATTCCTCAATGGTCATGTAAAAACAACACCTTTTTCACCTTGTCAAAATCAGCTCTGTGCACAGCGACCTATTTCGGTGCATGTATCTTTAAATGATAATGAGCTATTGCTTACCCCACCCCTCTCTTATGTTTTTTTTGTGTATTTGGTGGCGGGTTATCATCAAAAACAAAACTAATCCACTGAATCCTCAAAGGCTCTGTTGTCAGGAGGAAATTAAGACTCTTATGTTCACTTTTACATCTAACTACAAAACACCTGCGCTGCTTACGAGACACTGTGGTCGCTACTCCTGCTCCAGTGTGGAAAAAATGGCGGACAGCATACAACTGGCTGAGGAAAATATGGTAATACAGGACAGTCTGTCAGCAGTCGTGGGCAGGGCTTGAGAGGTATGACATCATACTGCTCAGAAAATCAAAACGGCTTGATAATTGAGACTGTTTAGGTTTTTTGAGTGTTCAAAAGATGTAAATGGATTTTTATCATTGTAGTGTGGTTGTATCCAAAACCTGCTAAGACACATTCATATGCAAACACCATGTAAAAGTGAATTTTGATCTGATGTCCCATTTTGTGTATAGAAGCCTGTTCCACCACTTTTAAAAAATAAAAAAAGGTAACTGTGACATTTTATCTCACAATTCTGACTTTTTTTTCACAGAATTGCATGATATAAACTCACAATTATGACGTTTTTTTCAGAATTGCAAGTTAATAGGTCAGAATTGTGAGATATAAACTCAGTCATGAGAACATATCATTTTCCCCTCAAAATTTGACTTTAGGACTGTCAAGTTTCTAAACGTCAGAATTGTGAGATAGAAATTCACATTTGCAAGAAAAGGTCAGGATTGTGAGTTTATATCTCGCAATTCTGACTTTATAACTCGCAATTGCAAGTTTATTTCTCACAGTTCTGAGATAAAAAGAATTGTGAGTTTGTATCACGCAAATCTGACTTCGCGATTGCGAAGTTTATATCTTATAATTTTGAGAAAAAGAACTCAGAATTGCATAGAAAAAAGTCAGAATTGCGAAATATAAACTCACAACTGTAAGAAAAGTCAGAATTGCAAGATACAAAAATTGATCTCACAAATCGAGTTTGTATTTCACAATTCTTTATCGAGTTTTGCAATCTCACAATTCTGAGAAAAAAAGAATTGTGAGTTTGTATCACGCAAATCTGACTTTATAACTTGCAATTGCGAAGTTTATATCTTACAGTTCCAAGAAAAAAAGTCAGAATTGCGAGATATGAAGCAATTCTGAGAAAAAGAGGTCAGATTTGCGAGTTTGTCTCGCATTAACGAGTTTATTTCTCACAATTCTGAGGAAAAAAAGTCAGAATTGCGAGATTTAAACTCACAATTGCAAGAAAAGTCAGAATTGCGAGTTTTTATCTCACAATTATTACTTTATAACTCTCAATTACGAGTTTATATCATGCAGTTCTGAGAAAAAAGTAAGAATTGTGAGTTTATATTTTGCAATTCTGACTTTATAACTCGCAGTTGCGAGTTTATATCTCACAATTCTAAGAAAAGGTCAGAATTGTGTGAAAAAAGTCAGAATTGTGAGATTTTAATTTGTAACTGCAATACTGGGAATTAGGAGTTACAATTCTGAGAAAAAAAGACAGATTTGTGAGTTTGACTTTACATCTTGCAACTGAAAGTTTATATCTTGCAATTCTGAGAAAAAAAGTAAGAATTGTGAGTTTAACTCCCAACTGCAAGAATTCTGAGTCTTTTTTGCCCTCAAAATTGGACTTTATAACTTGCAATTGCAGTTTATATTCTATCTTTGTATCTCGCAATTCTGACTTTTCTTACAGTTGTGAGTTTATATTTCGCAAGCCTGTCTTTTTTTCTATGCAATTCTGACTTCCTTTTCTCAGAATTATAAGATATAAACTTCGCAACTGCAAATTATAAAGTCAGATTTGCGTATTACAAACTCACAATTCTTTTTTTCTCAGAACTGTGAGAAATAAACTTGCAGTTGCGAGTTATGAAGTCAGAATTGCAAGATATAAACTCACAATAGTGAGAAAAAATTCTGACTTTATTTCAGAATTGCATAAAAAAGACAGAATTGTGAAATACAAACTTGATTTGCGAGAAAAGTCAGAATTGCAAGTTTTTATCTCTCAATTCTTACTTTATAAATAGTGACTTTATATCTCACAATTTTTTATTCAGTGACTTTCCATATGAAAGTCAGTCAGAAAAAAGGGGGACTACTTTCTGGAGTTATTTTGCAACGCCATCAAGCCTAAATTTAAACAGAGCTGGACTTCAGGATATATCCTATATACACATGGGCATTTGAATAACTTGTTAATTATGTGTTAAACTTACCTTTCAATATCATTAAATGCCATTTAAGGGACAAATAAAATATTCCTATTATAAATCACTGATTCATTAGTAAATGTATTGCAAAAACACACTTCAGCGTCAGTTTAGTTGCAGTCACATTTATTCGGATGAAAATTGCTCACAGTTGTAACGATACATGTTCTTCTGAATGAATAATTTAATAAACAACAGAGGTTGTTTTCAGGAAGAAATGCTTATTTTACAGTGAAATCAGCAGAACTTTATGCTGCCGACATGTGCATGACATAGATGTGCGTGTCGTAGTTTTGTCAACAAACCTGGAAAATGGCAAAACACTGTAATAACACTGACAGTAACATGAAAACATTCATTCCCCCCTCCCCACCCCAGTCTATACATATTTAAATCTATCCACATATTAAATAACTTTGTTATTTAAAATTATACACATAGACAAAATACAGAATCACATGTACATGTGTTGACGATGAATGTTAGATTTGTCTCTGGTAAGTGCATGGTATAATGCCCCTCTTATGAAAAGGAATATTATTGCATTTCTTGTATGATTTTTGTATTATCGGCAGTAATAGTAGAATTCGTTCGTTTGAGCGATGAGGTCTCGTCTCGGCTTGGAAATGAGTCTTGTAGAGGAGACAGATGCCCTGCCACTCAGAAACATTGTGAAAACAGCACTATACAGTTATATTATTTGCAGCGTTTTAACAAAATATACGTTTACTATTATTTGCATGGTCGAGTGCTACACAAAATGAGATAAAGCTTTGTAATAATCGTTTTCAAAACGCAAAAAGAAAACAAAAACAGTCCAGATCAACAAGTGAATTTTTTTCATATGAAAAAGTTCAGGCTAAAATGAGCACTCCTGGCTCGTATGTTTTTAGGGAAATCTTGCCGTAAAATTCACAAAATGAGAAAACTGTTCATAAAAGTTTGTTTAAAAATATTGGTCACTGTTCGTAAGTAGTAAATGTTAACATCAAGTATCATACGAAGTGATGTGGAGAACATTTTGACACACAGACACTGAAAAAAGCTGATAGAACTACATTTGCATCTTCTGTCAGAAATTGCTTCTTACTATTATGATATCTGAACTATGCCAGCAAATGAATATTTATCATTTATGCATAATAAAAAAAGAATGAATTTTATATAATAAACAACATTGAGGCTATAAGACAAGGAATTTCAATAGGATCTACTTTCAAAAAAATATAAAACATACAAAATACACTCTACCTGGTTGAAAACAAAAGTAACCTTAATTTTGTTTCATTTCTATAGGTGTGAAACTACAATTTGACTACAGTTGGACTGGAAAGCACACAACCCAACAATCCTCCTTGTGGGTGACAAATTCAGACGCACATATTCAGATGCTCCAAACAAACATCTCCACACACACACACAAATATTTAAAAAAACATGTAAATACAACAAGGTGCCTTAGCACAGACTGGCACACACAGACCTACAGAACAGAAGCATTTAGTGGTGCTTGTAGTGTGGCACGATACAGAGTGTTTTGAAATACGTCAACTCACAAACTCGTCTCTCTATCCAAATCTGCCTCCTTCTCTTCACCAGCTCTTTTATGTCCAATGGCAACTTCAACCGTTGAGCTGCAGAATAACAGAGAAAGACTCACATTATCATGGAGAAAAACACACTTTGAAAGTCGAAAAGCAACAAGAGTGTGTTGTCGTTGTAATCCAATACAAACAGTTTTAGTGTAAGCTCATTCTTTATGATAATGAAAGATAAAGCAAGATTATTGATTTATTAGTGCTGTCAATTAATTAAAATATTGAATTGATTATTGTATTTAATAACTAAATAATTCATATTTAATTATTAATTATTTAATATTTAAATATGTTTTAATAAATATTTAAATTTTAAATAATATTAAACACCTCTTTTACAATTAACCTGTTAATGCATTTGATTCTTTTTTTGGAAATAAACATGCAATTATTGTGTTGATGACTCTCAAGCGGAGCATATCTATAATCATTCTAGACTGTAAGGGATAGTTCATCCTAAAATGAAAATTCTGTCATTAATTACTCACCCTCAAGTTGTTCCAAACCCATAAGACACAACACAAATTCAGCTTTTTCCTGAAATCCGAGACCTTTCTGACCCTGCAAAGACAGCAACACAACTGACACATTTAAGGACCAGAAAGGTAGTTAAGGGCATTGTTAAAATAGACCATGTAACATCAGTGGTTCAACCGTAATATTATGAAGCTATGAGAAAAGGTATCGACTTTATTCAACAATTTATTTTTTTCTATGTCAGTCTTTGGTTCACCTGCAATGCATGCTGACACAGAACAGAAGAAAAAGTCAAAAGCTTCATAAAATTTTTATTTTTGTGTTTTTTGCACACAAAATGTTTTCTTGTAGCTTCATAAAATTAATGTTGAACCACTGATATCACATGGACTATTTTAACAATGTCCTTACTACCTTTGAACGTGTCAGTGTTTGCTGTCTATGCAGGGTCAGCAAGCTCTGGGGTTTCATCAATAATATCTCAATTTGTGTTATGAAGATGAACGAAGGTCTTACGAGTTTAAAACGACATGAGGGTGAGTAATTAATGACAGAATTTAAATTTTTTGGTGAGCTATCCCTTTAAATTTAACTATAGAAAAATGTGGATAATTTTTGTCAAACAGACCATATGGTCTGACCAAAATGTTGATAATTATTGCACAGATGTGCCTTTGGCTGGCCACAATAAAAGGCCTCTCTAAAATGTGCAGTTTTACTGTATTGGGGGCGTCCGAAAACCAGTCAGTATCTGGTGTGACCACCATTTGCCTCACGCAGTGTAACACATCTCCTTCGCATAGAGTTGATCAGGTTGTTGATTGTGGTCTGTGTAATGTTGGTCCACTCCTCTTCAATGACTGTCCGAAGTTGCTGGATATTGGCAGGAACTGGAACACGTTGTCGTATACGCCATCCAGAGCATCCCAAACATGATCAATGGGTGACATGTCCGGTGAGTATGCTGGCCATGCAAGAACTGGGATGTTTTCAGCTTCCGGGAATTGTTTACAGATCCTTGCAGCATGGGGCCGTGCATTATCATGCTGCAACATGAGGTGATGGCCGTGGATGAATGGCACAACAATGGGCCTCAGGATCTCGTCACGGTATCTCAAATATCTTCAAATATCTTCAAAATGCCATCAATAAAATGCACCTGTGTTCGTTGTCCATAACATACACCTGCCCATACCATAACCCCACCGCAAACCATGGGCCACTCGATCCACAACGTTGACATCAGCAAACCGCTCACCCACATGACGCCATTCACGTTGTCTGCCATCTGCCCTGTACAGTGAAAACCGGGATTCATCCGTGAAGAGAACACCTCTCCAAAGTGCCAGACACTATCGAATGTGAGCATTTGCCCGCTCAAGTCGGTTACGACGACGAACTGCAGTCAGGTTGAGACCCCGATAAGGATGACAAGCATGCAGATGAGCTTCCCTGAGACGGTTTCTGACAGTTTGTGCAGAAATTCTTTGGTTATGCAAACCAATTGTTGTAGCAGCTCTCCGGGTGGCTGATCTCAGACGACCTTGGAGGTGAAGATACTGGTGTGGTTACACGTGGTCTGCGGTTGTGAGGCTGGTTGGATGTACTGCCAAATTCTCTGAAACGCCTTTGGAGATGGATTATGGTAGAGAAATGAACATTCAATTCACGGGCAACAGATATGGTGGACATTCCTGCAGTCAGTATGCCAATTGTATACTCCCTCAAAACTTGTGACATCTGTGGCATTGTGCTGTGTGATAAAACTGCACATTTTAGAGTAGCCTTTTATTGTGGACAGCCTTTATAATTTTGGTCAGTGTATAAATAAATTATATTCAACATACAGAATTTACTGAGAAACATTATCAAGTTCTACTAGGAATTATGTGTGTATTGGTTTGACCTATATTATATCTATATTATACCTATATTATACATACTAAACAATGTTTTATTAAAACCAGTTCAAATCAGCTCTGAATATTCCAAATCATACAACAGAGTGAAACAGTTATGTCAGTGTTAAAACAAAAAAGAAACAACATGAAGGACATTTAATTAATTGCATTTGTTAACTTTGACAGCCCTGTTTTCTGTGACTAACTGACCTCAGTGAGTTAAAAGCATAGTTTACCCATAAATAAAAAATTGCTAAAAATGTACTCACCCTCAGGCCATCCCAGATGTAAAATAATGTTTATTCATCAGAAAAGATTTGGAGAAATTTAGCAATGCATCACTTGCTCACCAACGGATCCTCTGCAGTGAATGGGTGCCGTCAGAATGAGAGTCCAAACAGCTGATAAAAACATCACAATAATCCAAAAAATCCACAACTCCATTTCATCAGTTAATGTCTTGTGGAGTGAAAAGCTGTTTGTAAGAAACAAATCCATCATTAAAGCCAAAATAAAGCCAAAAAAGTCCATAATCCATATCTTCATCACCTCCAGTGAAAAATCTCCACTTGTCCTCTCACATCAAAATACAGATACATAATTGTTTAGAACTTTTTTGAACTCGTTTTGCCTGTATGCGGTGCTTGATGTGTTCCTATTTCTCTCCTGATTCAGACCAAGTGACTTTTTTACCTGAAAAATAAATATTATGGACGGAGGACTTATATTTTAGCTAGAATCAATGATTTAAAGTTAAAAACAGCTTAATGATGGAACTGTTTCTTTTGAAACAGCTTTTTCACTTCACAAGACATTAATTGATGGACTGAAGTGGTGTGAATTACTTGTGAATTATTGTGATCTGCTGTTTGGACTCTCATTCTGACGGCACCCATTCACCGGAGAGAATCTATTGATCCAAATGATGATTCTCCATCTTGGATGGCCTGAGGGTGAGCACATTTTACAAAACTTTAATTTTTGGGTGAACTATTTCTTTAAAATTGTGCATGCGCTAAAGCTTGACCTTTGACCTATCCAAAAGTCATGCTTTCCATGCATTAAACATTCTCAACAAATACACACAAACATGCACACAAAGCCCAAAATGCTCTGGAACAAAGAGCTTGAATCTCATAATGTAATTCCAGTGGTTTTAGTATGTTGCCCTTTGTAAAGCCTGAAATTATTTAATTGTTGTTAAACTCTGGTGAGGAAGATGCAACGTTTAACATGAACCATAGCACCAAAAGATGGAGGCCGGACACCCACAGCACTACAGTATATACAGTGATCGTGCACAGACGGGTTGGGTTGCGTCTTACCTTTGGAAATCAGCATCTGGGACATTAGGAGAGGGAGCTTATGAGTGACAGGGATGAAAAATTCAGTCATGATATGAGCCTGATATTCACACTTCTATTTAAAAGAGAACAGCACGTTTGAGGAGTTCACTAAACAGATTACTAATTGAATGTCACCATGATGAAATGTAGATCATAAAGGATCCTAATTGGATTAAAGATGAATCCATTTTATTCAGTGATTTTGGAATTTCACAAGGAATTTATTCCAAATTAGGATAAAGATATTTTAGCCATCCTATATATTCATTTAGCATTTTTTAAGCAAGGGGATTTCATAAAAGGGCTCAGATATGACCAAACCCAGCTCTAAGAATGAAAATGTAGCCTACTGGATGTTTAACAGAGTTTTTAAAACAGGATTTCAGTTTAATGTTTCATAGGAGGAATAAAACGTGCTGCAAGGTGAAGATCTTCACTACTGAATCAAGAAACTGAATGTGTCCCATTAAGATTATCCTAGTGCAATGTTTGCAGGTGTGTGGTGAGATTAAAGTGACATGTTTGAATATTTTCATGTGTGCGAGAGAATGTACTGAGGGAATATTAAATCCAAACCTTTTCGAGCTTTGATCTTTGTTGGTGCTGTCAGTGTTGAGGCCTTTCCAGATATTTCCAAAAGACGTCTTTGTCATTTCGTCTGAAATGTTGACTGTGGATGGATCGTCCCTTGATGAACGCAAACACATTTTTATGCAATTTTTACTCTCAGACTATTATCATTTTATCATATATTTTTCAAAAAGTAAATGATATACATTAAACGAAATGATGTTGTATGCCTTTTATATTAATATTACACTAAAAAAATCTATCCTTAAAAAATAAATACACTACTGTTCAAAATGTTAGGTTGGTATAAATAATCACATTACAAAATATTAATAATAATATTAATTATATAATTAATTATATATTATGAAAAATTATTATAATTTAAAATAACACTTCAATATTGTAATATATTTTAAAATGTAATTTATTCCTGTGATGCAAAGCTGAACTTTCAGCATCATTAATTCAGTCTTCAGTGTTACAAGATCCTTCAGAAATCATTAAAATAAAAATAAAATAAAATAAAATAAAATAAAAATAAAATAAAATAAAATAAAATAAAATAAAATAAAATAAAATAAAATATTAAATTATTTTTACGCTATTTTTAATCTCAGACTATTGTTGTTTTATCATATATTTTCAAATAAATTAAGAAGAGGTCATCTAAACATTTTTCAAAAAAGAATGACTGCAACTATAAATGATGCACATTTAATGAAATTACACTTTTTGATGTTGTATGCCTTTTATATTGGTATTACACAAAAAAAATCCTTCCTTAAAAAATAAATACACTACTGTTCAAAACTTTGGGCTGGTATGAAAAAAATACATTACAAATCAGTAATATTATGAAAAATTATTATAATTTAAATTAACAGTTCTCTATTGTAATATATTTTAAAATGTAATTTATTCCCATGATGCAATGCTGAATTTTTAGCATCATTACTCCAGTCTTCAGTGTCACATGATCCTTCAGAACTGACCAAAACTTTTGAACAGTAGTGTATGTTTTTTTTTTGTTTAAATAAATAGATAGATAGATAGATAGATAGATAGATAGATAGATAGATAGGTAGATAGATAGATAGATAGATAGACCCTAAAAACATGCTTTGTATAACATCTAAAATAATTGGCCAAATTAAATATTCAATAAAATATTTTATAATCACTGAATTAATATAAATACTCTAACAAAACTAGATTTAAAGGTTAGATAAGATAGAAATGGTGATTTTTTTTCTACTTACTTACAATGCCCCTCTAAGGGCACTTGTACAATTCCTTCATCCTCCATCAAGACACACTGATTCTCCTGAAAGAGAGAGAAAGAACATGTTGGTGATCTGTCCTTTTAAAATATTGTCTGCAGTGGTTGGTCTTTGTCAGCCAATGGCGTCGTCGCAGGCCGCAACCAATAGCAGTGTGTGATGGGGGGTGGTGGTACCTCTTGCTGTGCATCCTCCATTTTTTTCTTCTTGCTCTCGGGCATGAGGTCATCAAGCCAGCTGAGATCTCGCTTAGAGAAGACAAAATCCAACAGCTTACGGATGAACACAAGGGCTAAGACCTGTAAGAAAACACACAGATATCATTTGAGATCTTGCATGTAAACAACTATATATATATATGTATGTATGTATATTTATATAACACATATAAATACATCATACCATCATAGGAAAGACTATGGCAGCTCTGGAGGTTTTGATGACCCAGAGAAGCACCAAGCAGCTGAGCTGGATGATGGTGAACAGGTGAACTTTTCTCAGCGGGACGTGTCTCAGGTAGATAAAATCAGGCTGGTGTTTTGCCGGCATCCCAAACAGCTTCAGACGATCAAAGAACTAAACAGCAAACGCAAACAGAATTAACACGGTCAGAACTGCACAATATGACCCCATAAAGTATTTGGACACAATTTAGTGTTGTTAACAAAATATAAAGATAAGGATAAAACTATTAAAATTAACATTAGAAATGGTGACTTGGCAACCAAGTGAGGTAAAATAAATTAAAGCTGAAGTACTAACAATAAATAAAACAGAATAAAATAAAATAAAATCATTTAAAATACAATAATTTAAATTATTAAACTATTAAATTAAATTACAAAGTTAAATGGAAATATACATAAACTAATAAAAATGACAAAAGCACATAATATTACAAAAATGTAAACTAGAATTAAAGATAAAAACTATTTAAAAACAGTTTTTATATAAAATTGAATATTATTATGCTATCAATATAAATAAATAAGTAAATAATATTACATTAAAAAGTAACTTTAAAAAAACTATTACATTTGAAATGCTGACTTGGCAAACAAGTGAAATAAAATAAGTTGAAGCTGAAGTACTAAAAACAACTAAAACAAAAACTGGTAAAATAAAATAAAAAAATAAAAAATAATAAAAAAATAAAATAAAATAAAATAAAATAAAATAAAATAAAAAGCTTAAACTTTAAATTATTATTGATAATTTAAACTATTAAACTATTAAATAAATTACAAAGCTAAACGGAAATATATAAAAACTAATAAAAATGACAAAAGCACAACAAAATTACAAAAAACTATAATTAAAGATAAAACTATTTAAAAACTTTTTGTAATAAAATAAAATGAATATTAATATGCAACCAATCAATCAATCAATCCATCAATATATAAATAAATAAGTAAATAATATTAGATTTAAAAAAATAACTTAAAAAACAATGTTGAATTAGAAATGCTGACTTGGCAACCAAGTGAAATAAAATGCTAAAGCTGCTGAAGCTAAAATTACAAACCAAAACTGAACAAATAAAAAAATAAAAAAATAAAATCAAATCAAAAATAAAATAATTAATAATTTAAACTATTAAATTACAAAGCTAAATGGAAATATATAAAAACTAATAAAAATGACAAACGCACATAACAAACTTACTAACATGTAAACTATAATTAACACTGTAATTATAAAAAATAAAAGCTAATACAAAATATTAATAAATACTTGAATCATATATAAACAATACCGAAATAACATAAGACACTCCTGCAAATGTCTGAATAAACAGTTTTTAGGCACAATATATGAATTCAATATAGTAATTGCAGTACCTGTATGCCCCTGAGAGACGACGCTCCCATATAGAGGAAAACTCCATATAACACTGGCATTGGGATATGCTGATGACAAAAACATCAAATAATAAGCATTAAAAAGAATGCAACATCTCAAAAGTTTCATGCAAGCAAGCTTTATCTGAGCCAAAGATCACTGACCTTGAGTACGGAGGTCATAAACACTGAGCTGCCCATGAGGACGAATATCATGAGGCCGGTGAAGCGCTGCTCTCTGATGCCCAAGAACTTGGGCTGTTCACCAGGTGCCGAGCATTCGGACTCTAGCTTCAGGCTGTTCACGTGGGAGATTGAAAGCACCGTCGCAGCCACGAACCACGGCAGGCCCATCAGAGAGCACACGCCCAGCATCACACCCACCACAAACAGGTCCAGATGATAGCCACAGCCTTTCTGTGGAGGCACAACAAAGGACATCAAGTCTATAAGAATATTCGTTAACTACAAAGAGAGTATTGTGAAGGACTTAGCAACACACCTTCAGCTTGTGCTCCTTTCTGTTAATAATAACGGCAGTGATTTGTTGGTCCATGAAGATGAGGATGGTGCACAGCAGAGCTGGGATGAAGGTCACAATAATGGTCCACCATGGGTTTGGTCCTATTGGGCTGATGAACCAACCACGGTCATCTCTGGTTGGCTGTGACAGATCATCTGATTAGTTACATATTCATATGCACAGGATGGTACAAAAATGTACAAATGAAAATGACACAGTACTGTAAAACGTCTCGTAACGACTCACTTTAAACTCATTAGGAACCTGTAGTTTGGTGGAAGGGACCCCCAGACCATAGTCGATCAGAACCATAGTCATGATGGTGATGAAAACAGCAAAATCACTGATAATTGCCCTCACCTATTTAGAAACACACAGAATTAGAATAAGTGCTAGAAAATTAACATCAATATGTGAGCCTTAAAAATGTAAAAAGCTTAACCTCTTTACTATATTTGCCAGATATAATGTGTCTATATTATATTATATTATATTATATTATATTATATTATATTACATTATATACGTTAATAATCATATTAGTTACTATAAATATATAAATATATATTGAATATATAGAAATATATAAAATAAACATGCAAACACATTATATTATTAAAGATAATTATTTTATCATAATGTAATATAATTAATTTTATTATTTCACAACAACAATGATGATAAATTCTACTTCAATTTTTTTAAAATATTTAAATTCATTAAAGATGATAATCATAATCACTTTACCTTCAATAATATAATATAATATTATATAATAATATTTTGAAAACTTTACACTATTGGTCAGGTATATTGGGTCTAAATAAATTTATATTATATTATATTATATTATATTATATTATAAATAATAATGTCACTAATATGTTTTGATATAATACAATTAATTAGATTTTTGAAGGTAAACATGATTATCATCTTTAATTACATAATATAATACTATATATTTTTTACATTATATTATATTATATTATATTATATTATTAAAGCTGATGAAAGTTATTATATTACAGATAATATAACATAAATATATACTGATATATAAATATATAAAATAATTATGCAAACACATTATATCATTAAAGATAATAATTATTTTTATCTTACTATAATATAATTAATTTAATTTTTTTAAAAAACAATAATAGTGATAATGATCATTTCTATTTTAATAATATTTTAATTATATAATATATATTTTTTTATTATATTATATTGTTGTTTTTTATTTATGAAAATAAAGGCAATTCGTTTAAAATAGAGACTTTGCCAAATTGTAAATTATATTCGATTAAATTAGCTTATATTTTATCTTATATTCGATTAGATTAGATTATTAAAGATGATAATAATCACAATCATTTCACCTTCAAAGCAATTATAAAATACTTTAATTAATTGTATTACATTTAAAACACTATTAGTATTAGTAAATTAGTAAATTAATTTGAATTATATTATAATATTACACTTAATTGTATTATTTTAATAATATTTTAATCATATAATGTAACATAAATTTTAATTATATTGCTATTTTTATTTATGAAAATAAAGTTAATAAATTACTATATTTATATTATATTAATAAAGACGATAATCATCATAATCATTAAAAAATAAATAAAATATAAATAAAAAAATACTTAATTGTATTACATCAAAAAAATATTTGTGATATTATTATTAAATATAATATAATTAATATAATATAATATAATTTTGACAGCCCTACAATGAAAAAAATTCACTCAAACTTCACTTTAAGAGAAACTTCACTCCTCAAACCTGTTTGAGAACTTACATAATCAGATCTACCTAAACACACACACACGATTTCACAGTTGTCTGTACTATTCTATACCGAAACACACACACACAAGCAGCTTCTTGCCTTGGTGGGGAAGTAACGGCTGGTTTTGAACTCCTTAAGGAAGGAGGACATGGCAACCGTGGAGAAGAAGAGAATGACAGACCAGAAAAGGACGTCAGGGATGTATGGACCATGATGGCCACAGGCTTTGCCAACAAACTCACCCCTGTTCTCCACACAGCCCTGAGACCAAACACAAAACACAATAATCACATCTGCTTCAGATAAACACAAACTCATTGATATACAGTCATGTGTAACTGTGCAAATATCACAAGGATTTGTTTATAGTGGATTAGATTGTGTGTTGTATAATTGTGTGTGTGTGTGTGTGTGTGTGTGTGCAGGAGCTTAAATATAAAGCGGAGGAAGGGGAACTGAGGTAAACCAGCAGCGGATTTGCTTTTATTAAAGTACGAGTCACTAAAATGTATTAACCCATATCTGAGCCACAGAAATGAGGGGGGATGTCTGTGGAAATGTTCAGGATGGTATACTGTTTTTAAAAGAAAGTAGTAAGCAGTGTGTTTCTGTATGTATAGGTGACCTATTATTTGTAAAAATGCGCAGTACACAACTGAACATAACACATAATCCATAATGCAATCCACTCAATGATTAATGCATTTAAAGGGATAGTTCACCCAAAAATGAAAATTCATTCCACAGAAGAGAAGAGCGTGTTGAATATTAGGGGTATTAGCGTAGCACTGAAACCCTATTGTAATTGTTAAAATGGTCACGATCAGCGATCGCCATGTAAAACATGCAGACCAAACCGTAAGTCGTAGAGACTTGAAACTTGGAGGGACGGTAGTACTCACACCGCCTACAACGTGACCAAGGCACTCCTTAATCGGCCTGATGGGGGCGCTACAGCGAACAAACGTATGAAATTGCTCATAACTCCAAAACCAAAATTTAAGCATTTCGCATTTTTTTGAAAAATATGCTTTTGGGAACTAGTCCTAGGTTTTTCGCCCAATCTGAACCAAACCAGTACAGAAAGATCCTTTGAAGAGTCAATATAAAAAAAGTGACTCACCGTCACAAAGGGACGCCAAAATGTTTGAAGGGGACAGGGCAACTTTCAGTAAAATGCCTATAACTCCTGAACGGAATGAGGTATCTCCACCAAACTCAGAACACTTATGTAAGAGCTCAATCTGAGGTTGCAGGGGGAAAAAAAATCACAGAGCTTTCATAAAAAACATAAAATGGCCGTGCAACCATTTGTCCTATCAACATGAAAATCAATGTGCACGGTTTTGGGCCGAAGTGCCACAAGTGTCTACAAGGACAATTGCGTATCTAAAAAAAAAATAGCCGCCATTGTCATAGTTTGAGCACAAGGTTAACGGAGGCCGATCGGAACGAAACTCGATGGGCCTGTTTGACTCATGGCCCCAAAGGTCTGAGAGAAATTTGAAAGAAATCAGCCACCGGGGGGGCGATATCGTATTCTTCGAGGGGGTAAAAGATTGTAAGTCGCATGTTTTTCCGCACATATGCATGATATTCATATCATATGACAGAACTCCTCATTCTGGACAACTTTGTCTCTAAAACCACTGCTGTCAATCAAATCATTTGTTCAGTGAATAAGATGTAAAAAAAACTACTTTTGCGAACTAGTCCTGGGTTTTTCGCTTAATCTGGAATAAAACAATTCTCTGGACTTTCTAGGCCAATAATGATCAAATAAATGTTGAAATTTACTCTTTGGGAAGCTATAACTGAGTCGTTTTAAAAAGGTTGCCTGTCCAAGTTTACCAAAAATCCTATAAAGCCTAAAGGACAACGCAAAACTTTACGAAACCTGCTGAGCACATGTGACAGGTTATTCTAAACAAGCATGCAAAGTTTTAAGGGGATCGGACCACAGCTGACGCTGTAACAGTCATAAGGTTAAAAAAAATCATATTTCGACGGTAGGGTGACCAGACGTGCCACTTCCCGGGGTTACGTTCAGTACAGGATTTCTAAATTGCCTAAAATAACCAGGTGCTGGTTGTTTGCGTTATGCAGATCGATCGTTGTACAACATCAAAGTACCGCAAGAGCTGTAGATAGCAGAGCAGATGGGTCCATGCTTTCGAATCGCTCACGTGGTACTTTAATGTCATACAATGATTGATCAGCGCAGTGCAAACAGCCAACACCTAGTTATTGTAGGCAATTTAGAAATGAACGTGTCCTCGGGAAGCGGCACGTCTGGTCACCCTACCATACAAATATGATGTTTTTTAACCTTATGACTGTTACAGCGTCAGCTGTGGTCCGATCCCCTTAAAACTTTGCATGCTTGTTTAGAATCACCTGTCATATGTGCTCAGCAGGTTTCGAAGGTCTTGTCACCCTAGTCTATGGTAAATTACCTGGATTGCCAAAAATGCTTTTTTAATCATTGATTTAGATTGTGTAATGTACACTACTGTTCAAAAGTTTGGGGCCAGTAAGACTTGTAATAGTCTTTAAAGAAGTCTCTTATGGTCATCAAGGCTGCATTTATTTGATTAAAAATATAGAAAAAAAACAGTAATATTGCAAAATGTTTTTACAATATAAAATGTTTTTTATTTTAACATACT
>JAHKKF010536229.1:28750-39426 GCA_019740295.1 Labeo calbasu
ACAGTGTTTATTCAAAATATAAATATTTTATAACAATGTAAATTATTTATTATTAACTTTTAAGAAACTTTTAATTATTAACTTAATACATCCTTGGAGAAGAAAAGTATTAATTTCTTAAGAAAAAAAAAAAAAAAAGAAACAATAAAAATGTACTGACCCCAAACTTTTGAACGGTAGTGTACAAAATATTCTTAGTGTATATTTTAAAATGAAATAATGTTACTTTTAAGTATTTAAAATAAAGTATTCTAGTTTTGTAAATACATTTATATGCCACCACAGTTTTTATTATTATTATTATTATTATTATTATTTGTAATACTTTTATTTAGCAAGGATGCTTTAAATTGATCAAAAGTGATGATAAAGGAATTTATAATGTTACAAAAGATTTCTATTTAAGGTAAATGCTGTTATTCTGAACTTTCTATTCATCAAAGAAACCTTTTTCAACATAATAATAATAAAAAATGTTTTTTTTTACAACAAATTAGAATATTAGAATGATTTCTGAAAGATCATGTAACTGGAGTAATGATGCTAAAAATGCAGCTTTAAAATCACAGGAATAAGTTAATTTTAAAATATATTCAAATAGAAAACAGTCATTTTAAATAGTAAAACTATTAGACAACAACAAGCGATTACAAACACAAAAACAATGTCAAAACATTTTAAGAGGCAGCTACAGTTAAAAAAAAAAAAAGCTCAATAAACAAGAAATTAAAATTAAGTGACTTACATTTTAGACACAACGCTTCCTGATTTTGACAACAAAAATAGTTCCAGATAAAGCCGCAGCAGAACTGTTCTGCATCTCTGAGCAAAACACAACAGTGTTTCATTACTGAATCAATTAGTGATTAGTTTGTATGAATCAGTTGAATGAATGACTCAATGACTCACTCAGTGGCGATTAGTTTTTTTTATATTTAAAGTATATTTTTGCCCCAAATCATTTCAAATATCAATATTAACCATTTTTTTAAATTAAAATTTTAATTATGCAGGTTAAATGCATTCATATCCTGTATTAAACAATCTGTGTAAATGCATCAAACATCTTTGTGTAATTTTTAATATTTTAAATATGAAATAACATTACATTCAGTATTTCAAATAAAGTATTTTAGTTTTGTAAATACATTTATATGCCACCACAGTTTGTATTTGTCTAAAACACTAATATTAAATGATTAATTTATTAGCATATTTATATAATGTGGTTTTCCATGGTTTATGTTCAGAAAACAAGGTAATACCATAATACTCTGTGGTTAGTGCATTGTCATATGTAAAAATTACAACAAGCAATTATAACCTCAAAAAACAATGTCAAAACATTTTAATAGCTACAGTTAATAAACAAAACAATAATCAAGTACTGACCAAAACATTTTGAAGGATTAAATTATGTATTTTGCAGACAAACATCAGAGCAATGATCTAACCCAGTTATTTTATCTCTCTCTTACAGCAAATCCCTTAGACTCTGTAATGATTACAGCCTTTTCTCCATATATGTGGCCAGCTAGTTATCTAACCAGAGTTTATGCTGAGCTAACACTGATATTATGGACTCTGCTTTCCGAAGTTTTCCGGCACTGCAGCACTGTGTCATCACCTTCAGGATTATTGCAACCAGTACAGAGCTTTGAATATCTGAGGGTGATGTTAACACATACAGTATCTAATAAAGTGTGAAGGAGGGTGTTTGTGTCAGTAGCCTGGGGTCAGATGTTGGTGTGTTGGTGGCAGCTGATGGATGGAGGTTGTGGCAGGGCCATCACTGAGAAACCCTGTAGGGTGTTGCGTGCCAAAGCCGTAAACACATTAACGGGTAGCTAGGACACCCAGAGCTCTGGGCACCGAAGATGACGTGCAGTGATGTAATCTCCATCTGACATGCTAATACGCCATTCAATAAAATGTCCAGACTTATCCACACTACACACACATGTACATGTATTTTTTTTTTCAAGCTGGAAATTTGTGCTAGTGTAGTGCGTAAAAGCTTGTGTAGTACATAGCATTATCTGTCTTTAGCTTCCATTTACTAAATATTAAAGTCACGTTGCTCGTGTTGCGAGATCATCCAATGACGACATTTGAAAGTTCTTAGGATATGGTTATGTAATGTCTGCATGGCCTAAATAAAGCTAAACCATCTTTAAAGGTATACTTACAGGATAGACCTTTAAGTATGGGCACAGACTCCACTTTGGTCCACTTTGCAGCTTATTTAGGCCATAAACTGCCAACGTAGATAGGAAAATGTATGGCTATAATCCAGAGTGACCTACCACAGATTGTTTTTTTGTGGAAAAATCTGAAACCGGATATAACTGACAACAAAGGAGAATTTGCAGGTGTGCTCAAGGGTGTCTCCTTTACTTGTTTCTCTGAGAATGTTTAAAAGATTTTATGTCATTGCAAACTCGTTGAACTCTGTCAGACTGGTACCTCGTAAATACAGCTTTGGATGCTGGAAATTATGACTATAGGAGGGGTGGATGATATAAGCAAAAACAGAAAGAATGACGATAGTCACGATATATATTTTGGTTGATTACAACAAAAATGCCCCATAAATTTAAGACAAAGAGGCAAAAAATGTCCCTGCGCAATTAAACAACGTATTACGGTTGTCGCGAGTAAAATTAAATGTGGAAATGAATGAATAGTGTTAATATAGATTTACTGCATCAGATTCCTTTAACGCGGTTTTTTGTGGAGCGTTGAGCCTTATAACCAATCAAAAGCGTTTCTGTTGAACTTAGGAATGCATTGGCCAATCAGAGGCGTTTAGATTAGTCTGCGCTAAAAACGCGCCAATTAGAGGCGCTTAGTCCGCGCTGAAAACGTCGGAGCTGTTGTTGGTTCACACGCTTGCGAATTCCCTCATCATAAACGACGACACAGTGCAGATATAAGGTAAATAAAACATTAATTCCATAGCTTCAGTGATTGTAGAGGGAGTTTTTGCATAACTTGTGTTAGACTTGTGCTAACCTCATGGACCGATATGTTTCTCTGCGAAGCCAGAATGTGACGTGACCAAAATAAAAACGTTTTATATTGTTTTCTATGTCGATATTAATAATGACGTGCCCAAAACGAAACAAAAACGTTTTATATTGTTTTCTGTATCGATATTAATAATCATTATTACAATATTAAGAGCGATAATTTACAATACTGATTTTTGTCATAATATTGCAGTCTTATAAGCTCCTGATTTTTTTTTTTTACATAGATACCATTTTAAACAGTATATGGTTACTGACAACAGTTTAAAAATATTGATTAAAGTAATTGAGTAAAATTAAGTATTTGGCATTAAAGACAACATAGTATGGTTTTTATAATTGTAAGGTGATTTTAAAGGTAAAAAATGCCCCTGGAAAATAATTCCAGGGCGCGAAATTGCCCCTTAATGGAAAAGTTAATTTCAAACCCTGCTGCAAATGATCACTATGGTAGGGGTGGATGATATAAACTAAAAAAGCAAAAATCACAATAAATAGTGTGGTTGATAACGATGGGTTATATATCGTGACATACCAATGTACATTTTTCTGGAAATGTTATTAAAATGTACTGAAAAATAATGGTTCTTATGATAAAGTAATGGTAGCCCTTAAAAAAAGGTTAATATATTTAGATTAAAATAATTAAAATAATCATAAGCACCACAATGAAACGGCAAAATGAATAAATAACTGAGGGCAAATGCATGTTTAATCCAGACGTAAGTGTTTTATATAAAAGCATATTGTTATTTGATGTATTGTCTGTTCTGACACTTTATTTTTCATCAAAATATATGCTTTTTTTTATCTGTGGATTATCCTCTGTATAGATGCAGTCTTGAAAATTATGATTGATCTTAATGCAGGCTTTACTGCAAAACTGGTCTGACGTCAGATGATTAAGGCTGTCTATGATGAAGTATTAGTGATTTGTTTTTTTTTGTTTTTTTGTATTATAAACAGATTTTTTCCATCTCTTTGATTGCTTTGATTACTCTGTCCACTTGTGCGGTGCAAAACTAAACTAAGCTTTATCTCTCCTGCTTCTTCTTCTTTTGTTGTAGATGAGATCTCTAAGATGTGTGAAGTAGTCGACACTCCAGAACCGGTCAGTCCCACGCTGCTCAACGAGTCCACAGACACCTACTGCCAGACCGACTGCTGGCACCGACTTCGCACCACCGTCCGCAAGCTAGAGTTCTGGGAAGACTTCAGTGCAGAGCTTATCGGAACCGGCTTCTTTTCTAAGGTCTACAAGGTAAGGGTTTCCTGTCAGTAATAGAGGAGCTAGACAAATTACCTTTTGGGGATTGAAAGTTCATGTAAATGTGCTAAAATTGCTGTAAGGTCCTAAAGGTGGCGTGTAATAATGGAAAACCACTGTGAGACGGTTATTGAACAGCGCAGAATCTGATTAGATAATCTGCCCTTTAGCGAAAGTGCACTGATTTAATCAAAGCTGTGAAAATGAGGCACATCGAGATCTCAAACGTTCAAGATAAATGTTCTCGTTCCACCACCTGCTGCATTTCAAAAGCAAAGGGTTTGTTCCACATCTCCAATTGTTTCGGATTTTGTACCCACCTGAATTCTGTTGCCAAAATGTTAAATAATATCCTAATCATTTTGTCTGGAAGTCACGTCCTCATTAGTCCTCACAACAGAACCTTACAGACATGACGTGTCTGTCGTCTCCAAAAACAAGCTACGTCCTGCAGACAGTCTTTGGCCCAACTAAGAAATACATGTTTAACGTCACGTACCGTCACCACCCTGTCAAGCTCAAATGATTTTGAAAACCTTCACAAACAAGAAAATAACTAGATGGTTTTAGAAGTGCCTGAGGAAACTATTGTAACCACATTTTTTATGCACTACCAGTCTTAAAGAAGTCTGTTCTGCTCACCAAGCCTGCATTTATTTGATCCAAAGTACAGCAAAAACTGTAAAATTTTGAAATATTTTTACTATTTAAAATAACTGCTTTCTACTTGAATATATTTTAAAATGCAATTTATGCCTGTTATTTCAAAGCTGAATTTTTAGCATCATTACTCCAGTCACATGATTCTTCAGAAATCATTCTAATATTCTGATTTGCTGCTCAAAAAACATTTATTGTTATCATTATTATGTTGAAAACAGCTGAGTAGAAAAAAAGATATGTATATATAAATCTTTCTGTTCAAAGAAAGAAAATTTTCAAAAATTTCAAAAAAATTTACTCCAGATAATAATAAATTTGATTTAATAAAAATGATTTTTAACAGCAAATCAGCATATTAGAATGATTTCTGAAGGATCATGTGACACTCAAGTCTGGAGTAATGATGCTGAAAATTAAACTTTGATCACAGGAATAAATTACATATTAAAATATATTCAAATAGAAAGCAGTCATTTTAAAAATATTTTACAATTTTACTGTTTTTGCTGTATTTTGGATCAAATAAATGCAGGCTTGGACTTTAAAAAACATTAAAAATCTTACTGTTTAAAAATGTTTGACTGGTAGCGTGTGCTAACTTCTTTTTTTCTTGTTTTACAAAATCAGCGTTCCTTTAACCTCATAGTTTCAATTGTAAGAAACCAAACGGCATTTTGTTACAAGTCATGCCAGCGCTCTCAAAAATGCCATTATTATTGTGTGAAACTCTTGATACTATCTTGAATGAAAGGTGAGGGCTAAGATCACAGCAGAGTCTTACAATGCACAGTGATTGAACCTAGATATCAGTACACACAAACATGGAAAAAACTGCCACATGCCTCCACTGTGACCATTCTCACACCACGGGCCAAGTAACGACAGCATTTGTAAAGAACATAGTGTCCTAAAAGAACCATGTACTGTAAAGGAACATAATTAACCCAGGGGAAAATAAGAGTGATGCTCCTTTTTGTTGTGCATGTGTTTACAGGATCTCAGTGGAGGAAAAAACGTGTCAGGAAATCCCTCCTGTTGAAACTCCCACTGTATGTACAGTATGTGACACCCTCGCCGCTG
This sequence comes from Labeo calbasu, assembly GCA_019740295.1. Taxonomy (NCBI): domain Eukaryota; kingdom Metazoa; phylum Chordata; class Actinopteri; order Cypriniformes; family Cyprinidae; genus Labeo; species Labeo calbasu. The sequence goes on from JAHKKF010536229.1 coordinate 34,793, forward strand.
AGTCACTAATGATGTAACTCTCCCTCACTCAGGTGATGCACGGCACCACGAAGAAGGTGATGGTGGTGAAGATCTACAAGAATGACGTGGATCAGAACAGCATCGTGAGGGAGATCAGTCTACTTCAGAAACTCTCCCACCCCAACATAGTGAGGTGAGCCGCCTCTGCGCACGCGATTAATCACTTCCATCAATCCCACGCCGGCCTGATGCTCATAGCGCCCACTCAGAACATGGGAAGAAAACAACACTGACTCTGTCAGCCTAATACTGAATAATAAACCTGACTGTGGTAAGATTTCCTGACCTTGAACGAAGGTAAACAGTGAATGGCTACAATTTAGATGATTCTGATATCAAAAGCATCAGGCTGTGAGACTGTAATATCTACACACAGCTAGGGCTGTACGATAATGACAAAAAATGATATCTTCTGGAAATTTTGGCAATAATTAGACAATATTTTGCTGAGCGTGTTATTGTATTGGTATTTTGACAGGTTTAGGACTGCCGTGGACAGCTGACTCCCAAAGCTTTCCGATTTTCCGCATATTCTGTGCGGCGGTTCATTTGCAGGAGTAACAGAAATCTACTTTTCCAATAAGTTTAAATTGATTTCTACCTTTTATGGCCATTTTTACCTTTATATGTCCATTTTGTCTAACCTGATTAAATGTATGCATCATCTATTGTGTCAAATTCTTAAATTTATTCAGTAAATTCAAATAGTAAGACACTATAGGGCTGTTACCAATCAAATGAAATCAGTATGATCAAAATTTGTGTTTGCAATGCAGAGGTGACACAGAATTTGCATCTGGTTTCATTTAGATTCATTTACATGGACTGTTTAATGCATGGACATGAATGCATTTAATCTGCAGCTGCAAATGCATAATTAATGTTTTGATGTTTAAAAAAACAGTGAATACTGATATTTGAAATTATTTGGGGGGGAAAGGGAAAATACAATTTAAATATAAACCTATAATCGTCCGTTGGTGGCGGCAAATCACTGCATGAGTGAGTCATTGAGTCATTCATTTGTTCAAACCGCTAACTGATTCAGTACCAAAACACTGTTCAGTACGCAAAACAGTTCTGCTGTGGCTTTGTTTGGAAAACACTCACAATTCTGACTTTTTTCTCAGAACTGTGAGTTTGTATCTCGCAATTCTGACTTTTTTTTTTAATTGTGACTTTATAACACAAAAATGCGATTTAAGCCAGAAATGAGAGAGATAAACTCACTATTCTGAGAACATATCAGTCTTTTTCTTCTCAAAACTGCACTTTATAACTCACAATTGTGAGTTTATAGCTTACAATTCTGAAAAGTCAGAATTGCGAATTTTTTTTTTTTTATCTTACAATTCTAACTTTATTTCTCTCAGTTGTAGTTTCATGCAATTCTGAGAAGAAAGTCAGAATTGTGACTATATCTTGCAATTCTGACTTTATAATTCACAATTGTAAGTTTATATCTCGCAATTCTGATTTTATTTCTCAGAATTGCGACTTTATTTCTAAAAATTGCAAGATTATATCTCACAATTCTAAGAAAAATTCTGAATTATGAGATGTAAACTAGCAGTTGCAAGAAAAAAGTCTGAATTATGAGATTAAAAAGTCACAATTACGTTTTTTTTTTATTCAGTGGTGGAAATGGGCTTCCAAATATATCAGGTGATATAAATATAAAAGACGTATTAAAGTAATACGGGGTCATTTTCCCCCCTTATCTTGCATTTTGGGGAGAATTTTAATTTTATTTTAATGGACTAGTTTAATTTCCACTGCTAAAAGTCTTTGAATCCAGATGGTTTTCTTTCATTTACGACTTTCAATTTTATCTCATGTCAATTTAAATTGTTTACGCAGATATATAAAGGTCACAGGTGCTGATTAGATGATTTATCAAGTGTTATTCTTGTCATTACCTGTAAATGTTCTAAACTTGGCATCATTCCTCAGTTCTAAAAAGTACTGTTTATTTTTTTTATTTTTTTTTTTTTATTCCATAGGTACCTTGGGATCTGTGTCAAGGAGAACAAGTTGTACCCAATTCTCGAGGTGGGTGGCAACTTTTAGGAATTAGTATTCACAATTAAGCATATCCAGTCTTTTGGTTTCTCAACGTGCTGCCTGGAAAATCTCATGACACAAAGTGACTCACCATTATGTGTCAAGACTATATAATTTTCCACAAAGGAAAAAGTTTTCCTGATTTAAAATGCTGCAGGAGTGCGTTGCATTTTCACTGCAGGTCATAATTCAAAGTGTTTTATAATCTCATGCGCTTCCCTCCTCCACCTAGTATGTGAGCGGAGGCTGTCTGGAGGAGCTGCTGGCCAGGCATGACGTCAACCTCTGCTGGAGAGAGAAGATCGAACTGGGCTGTGATATTAGCCGAGGAATGACCTATCTCCACTACAAGAACATCTACCACAGAGATCTCAACTCTAAGGTGAGGACGTGTGAGCTGGCGGACTTGAGGGATCAAAGTTGAGCAATTATGGCAAAGATATATTATAAAATATCACGTCACAGTGTTCAACCCAGATTTGAAGGTGTGTGCCAAGAACACACCTTGCATTTAAAGCTAATGACAGACATTTGTAATGTGAAATTTCTGCTAATGTTTTTTTCCATCTACTGTTCTATAAGCTTGTCTGACTTGACTGACTTGAGTCATGTTTTGAACAAAATCTGTTGAATACATGATTCAGCAAGCACCAAGTATTCAGATAATACCAAAGATCCAGTGTTTAACTGGTTGGCACACTTCCCTTGTGTCCATTTCTTCTTCTCATGTAACCTAATTCGTTTTTTTTATTGCTTTGATACAGTTTAGTTTGTGATGTTAGTTCTGAGATAACCATAATATTATCTCCCATTATCTTACAAAGTGAAGATTGGCATACAAGGTGACCCTAAACCATCCGTTCCTTATGGGCAGTAGTAAAAAAGCTTGGCTTGCTGTCCTTAATGGAGGCTCGAACCCGAGGCTGGGCTTGAGCACAGAGTTCAACCCCCCATTGCGATATTACCTAGAGGGAGAATAACAGAAATAGAGGAGGAGAAGGGGAGGTGGATGGATGCCGGAAGAACTGAGGCCGGGACGGTGCAATGAGAGCTGCTTATATAGGCTCGTAATGATGATTGACAGGACTGAATGATTAGGCTCCTCCCGAACCTACATTTGGAACTTGATTTAAATTATAATTAATTGTTTTGCTTAAAAAAAAATATCAAAGTGATATCCGGAAACTATTACTACGCATTTTGTAACTTAACTTACTTTAAACTTAGATCCTTTAACCTTTTAACCAACTAAAGTGAAGTTAGTCCTGGAAAAGGTCCAGCATTGTTTGCTTGCAGATTCAACTTAGTGTAAATCTAAATCTGACTCCTATTCACTTTTGGATTTTTTTTTAAACAATTGAAATGCTAAAAAATTCAATGGCATTTTGTGACAAGTAGTGCTCAGTGTGGGTTTTTCAGTTTGTGAAACTTTCCATGATTGATATTATCTTCAGTGAAATGCTTTGGTTTCTGTAGATTTACTTCAGTTATGGTTTCCATTCATCACTTATGTGTACAATAGCAGAGAGATGGAACGCAGATAACGTGCTTAATACCGAAACACACATAACATGAAAAACTGTGCCACATGCCTCCACTGTGACCATTCTCACACCACGGGCCAAGGTATTTCAACATTTTTTGGTAAAGAACATTGTGTCCTGAAGAAGACTTGTTCTGTAAAGGAACAGGATCAGCCCAGGGGGAAATAAGAGTGATGTTGTGATGTTTTTCTGAATGTGTTTACAGAAATTCAATGAAGGAAAAACATATCAGGAAATTGTTTCTATTAAAATAATCGCACTGTAAATACAGTGGCGTTCCAAAGTTTGAGATCTGTAATATTTATAATTTTTTTTATGTTTACCAAAGCATATAGCATATACAATAATGATATTGTAAAATATTATTATTTATACAACAGTTCTGTCTGGTCCTTAAATCTGATTGGCTGAGAGCGTTTTTCAGCGGTGCTATATTCTAGTGATAACAGGACTCCAACCGTTTCACCGTTTGTATCACTCTGCTTGCAGTATTTCTTACAGAGAAGCTCAAATTTATAATTTTAGAAATAATACTGTTTTTGTGTCAGAGAATGTAGTTTTTTTTCCGGCAAGAATTACTTCAAATATGTGGTTTGTTAATAAAGACAACATCTATTTAAAAATTTGCTTAACGTTTTCAGAGTTGTGAGTTCTCAGGGTGATTAATAGAAAGTTCAAAGGAACAGATTTGTTTGAAATAGAAATCTTTTGCAACATTATACACTACTAGTCAAAAGATTTTTTTTTTGTTTTTTCTCTTTGTCTCTTCTGCTCACCAAGCCTGCATTTATTTGATCCAAAGTACAGCAAAAACAGTAAAATCTTGAAATATTTTTACTATTTAAAATAATTGTGTAACTTATTTCTGTGATCAAAGCTAAATTTTCAGCATCATTACTCCAGACTTCAGTGTCACATGATCCTTCAGAAATCATTCAAATATGCTAATTTGCTGTTCAAGAAACTATTATCATCAATATTTAAAACAGTTGAGTACATTTTTTT
>JAHKKF010536229.1:39476-56541 GCA_019740295.1 Labeo calbasu
CAAGAATGCTTTAAATTTATAATGTTACAAAAGATTTCAATTTCAGATAAATGCCATTCTTTGCTGAAAATGTAGCTTTGAAATCACAGGAATAAATTACATTTTACAAAATATTTCAAAATATTACTGTTTTTGCTTAACTTAGAATTAAATAAATGCAGGCTTGGTGAGCAAATGAGACTTCTTTAAAAAACATTACAAATATTACTGGTAGTGTACGTGTTTTAACTGTCACTTTTAATCAATGTAATGCATCCTTGCTAAATAGAAGTATTTTTAAAAATTCTTAACGCCGATCTTTTAAACAGCAGTAGTGTATATGACCCTCACTTTCTCTGAAATAGACTAAAAGACAAGACTTTTGTCTCGTTTTGAAAAGGCAGCCTGCACCCCTATAAAGTTGTAAGTGGAGAAAAACAGTCCTGGTCTTGACAGGTTTAACAGTGGCTGTTGCCAGGATGCAGTGTGCAGTGAGCACAGGCCTGTGTGTTTGAACAGAGATGGGAGGTCAGACCTTTATTATGCTAATGCTGTAGCCAGCATCCACCATTCCATAAACTCCAGACTGCGGCTGCTTTCATTCGCTAATCTTTTTTCTCGTTTCCTTTCTTCTCGCTTTCCCTCATAAGAAATGACCTGCTGACTCCTGTCACTTTCAAGCTTTTATTCTCTCACCCTTCTCACACGCACACAATTGTACTGAAAATCTTAGCCTTGTTTTTTTTTTAAAACAGCTTTTATGTTTTAGAACTAGATTTTGACATTTTCTGAAGGAAATGTATGCTTGTCCATGCTAAAGTAAACTCACTGCCACAATGCTGTGTGGTTGCTAATGTGTTTGGCTTGGTACCTGGGGGTTGTTTACTGGCCCAATGTAAGTCTGAGGGAATTTTTTTTGTAATTTTTTTTTTTTTTTTTTAGCTTTTTGTCATCCACACATAACCGCTCCATACCACACAATCTTTTGCAGTGTTGTTTTGTTACTCTTTTCTGTTGCATCAATTGGAGCAAACATGCTATTACACAGTATGAAGATAAAACATTAGATTACTGCTTGCATAACGCAGCAAGTTCAGGTTTCCATGCCGGAGGTTACGTGTGGTCATATAGCTGCCTTATGTCAGTGGGTTTACTTAAAATACTTGGGTACTGTTACTGCCACACATGAAACCTCACACTCATTGCACATTCTCATTGATGTCCTATTGATGTATAGCTGTACCTGATGCTCTGGTGAAAGTCAGAGTTTACTCTCATATCGTATTTATCAATCTGTGCATTTCACTCACTAATGTTACTGAACAAAACTAATGTTACTGAACTAATGTTACCACTTGTCATGTAAAGCTGACTACATGCTTTGTTTCATTAAACTCATGGACAAGAGAAGATTCAGAACTCAAGTTAGGTTGAATAAGAATAAGAATAAGAATGCATTTAATTATTAATTATTAACTAAATTGTTTCATTTTATATGTATTATTATTGTTGTTAAAGATGTAGAATATAATACATTTATTCATATTAAGTATTAATAAATATTGTTTATAATAATACAGTATTATTAATAGTGTACTAAAAAAATAAGAATTAGAATAATGCATTAAATTATTCATTATTAACTTTGTTTGATTTTATATGTATTATTGTTGTTAAAGATATAGAATATAATACATTTATTCATAATTAACCTTTAATTATTATTGTTTGTAAGTGTACTAAAAAAAGAATAATAATAATAATGCATTTAATTATTAATTATTAACGCAGTTTTCATTTTATATTTATTATCATTGTTGTTAAAGATATAGAATATAATACATTTATTTATAAATAACTTTTAATACATTTATTAATAATTAACTTTTATAAGTGTACTAAAAAATTAAGAATAAGAATGCATTTAATTATTAATTATTAACTCAGTTGTTTCATTATAGAATGTAATACATTTAATTAATAAATAACTTTTAATTATTAATAAATATTGTTTATAAGTGTACTAAAAATGTATAATAATAATAAGAAAAATGCCTTTAATTATTGTTAACACAATCGTTTCATTTTATATGTATTATTATTGCTGTTAAAGATATAGAATATAATACATTAATTCATAATTAACTTTTAATTATTATTAAATATTGTTTAGAATAATAAAGTATTATTAATATTACATCAAGTATAATGAATGAAATTAACGAATAAAATGTACATTTATAGTAATATAATAAGATATAGAATATAATAACTAAGATTATTAATAATGTATTATTATTCAGTTTATAATAATATGCCATTTTTTATTAGATAAGATACAATAAATTGAATGAAATAAATGTATCTATAACAAAATTTCTATAACAAAAATGTTTAACTTAATTTTTTTTACAGTTCTTTTGTGTTAGTATACAAAAAGATTTTTGTCCTACTTTTGTATATGTATATATATATATAATTTTTTTATTTATTGGATAGTCGCTTTTGCGAAGTGTTTATGTTACATGGTTGTTAGCTCAGTATTATGTCTGTACCATGTTATTTCCATGCATAATAACAGATTAGCATGTTTAAGTTTTTTAGTTTTCATGAGCACTGTCTATGATACAAAAAAAGTAATGTGCTGTTATTCAGCATATCAAATCTCATAAAGAAACATTCAAAATAAAAGCGAAACAAAATTTATAAAAATGTGTATTTTACTGAGTAATAATAATTTGATTTAGTAGTATTATTAAAAGAATATTGTTTATATTTATTGCTTATATGTTATTATTCCATCAGATGATAGAGCCATAACGTTCTGTTTAAAATAGAGAAAAACAGGAACTATAAAGCTTGGATGACTCCACAGGTTTCGAGTCATGTGCCGATGATGAATCCTTCATGACACACCAGATTTAAATAATTAAGTGGTAATGACTGGGTTTTTCTTTAGGAACTAGGGGATTTTTTTAATGGAGAAGCAGAGTGAAAGACTATTTCCTAGTGGTCAATCTTCCTATAGAGCAATACTGCCATCTTGTGGTGCTTTGTAGTTCTGTTTAGACATCAGCTGACTCTGTTGTTTTGGTAATCAAAGATGGAGAAAAATCTCCCTTATACTTTTGTGCTTTGCTTATTTTCGTTTGCTTTCTTTCCTCATACTTCAGTAAAAGATAATATCTTGTCTGTCTTGTGCAACATACTACATGTGGAATCTTGTTTTTGCACATGCAGAACTGCCTAATCCGTGTGACCTCGCGTGGCAGGGAGGCTGTGGTCACTGACTTCGGGCTGGCCAGAGAAGTGGGGGATCTGCCTGCAAATGACCCCGACAGGAAGTTGTCTCTGGTGGGGTCGGCCTTCTGGATGGCTCCTGAAATGCTTAGAGGAGAGCCGTACGACCGCAAGGTACTGAGAACTGAATGTTGAGAGGGATGACTTTGAAAACGAAAGTGTAAAATAGGCCATTTATGTTTTTTCCTGAAAATTAAATTAGCATTGATTTACTGACAGATTTGACATTAATCCACATAACCTTTTGCAGTTGCGTCTTAATTAAAAATTAACCTTCTGATTGGATGCCAACCTTAATAGGTCAGGGCTGAGGTACAGGTTTGTAAAGCCATTTATGAGTAACAGATACAATAAACTGTGAGCTGTTTCTGCCTCGCTGTCAAGGAATAAAGAGAGAGTCTGGTTCTGATGTGATTAGAGACTGAACTGAACCTCTGTTGACTGGCCGCTTTCCCCTGTTTAATCATAGGTTGATGTCTTCTCTTTCGGGATCATGTTGTGCGAGATCTTAGCAAGAATCCCTGCCGACCCAGAAGTGCTGCCCAGGACAAAGGTAAACACACAATCCTTCGGAAAACTGTTTCTACACCTTTGTTCAGCATAGGCAAATGAATACCATTTGTTCATTTACACTAAATCGTTACACAGAATGCATAATTTAGCACTTGCATGAGCTCTGGGATGATTACATGCAGCCCTTAAGACAGGCTTGTTATGTCGTGCGAATTAATATGGTTCTCTTCCCTGCATTGGGGATGAAAGTAAGGTCAGACAGAGTGATTGCGCCCTGGTGTACAGCAGTGTGGTCATTTACGCTTCATTAATGCTGATGGACAGCCGATGATGTCTGGAGGGGAAAGAACAGATAGATCTGATCTAGGTCAAGGGAACCATCGCACGGACGTTTAGATTCTTTAATATGGATTTATTCATCGTGCTGTTCTGTCACATCAAGGATAATGATTTTCTGGGCGATCTACATTTTCACTGTAGTTGTTAATACATGTGTGATGCTAAAGACATGTTATTATCGTGTATACGATTCCAGTCAAAAGATTTGTTAATGCTTTTGAAAGAAGTCTCTTATCCTTATCAAGGCTGTATTTATTAAATTAAAAATGTTACAAATATGAGCGTTGGCATGGATTTAAGCGCACACACACTGAGATCAAACATGAGGCCATTACAGTTTCTCTAAAGTTTCTTTGTTTATAATTTGTTTCGTACAATTTCCTGGTGAATAGTTTGTTTATAGTTTGTGTTTTCTGGTGAGATATAATGCAACTGTAAGGTTTGTGTTGCAGTTTTATGGTGAAATGTAGTTTTTTTCTAAGGCGTTTCATATAATTTTCTGGTTAAATCGTGAAGTTGGTCTTGACATTTTCTGCTGAAATATAGATTGTAAAATTTGTGTTCCAGTTTTGTGGTGAAATACAGTTTTTTTTGTAAAGTTTGTCATACAGTTTTCTGTTGAGACAGGTTGTGTTGTAATTTAATGGTGAAATATAGTTTGTAAAGTGTTTTGTATAATTTTCTGGTAAAATCGTAAAGTTTGTCTTAAACTTTTCTGGTAAAATGTACATTGTAAAGTTAGCGTTGCAACTTTGTGGTGAAATATAAATTGTAAAGTGTTTAGTACAATTTTCTGCTTTGTCATACAGTTTTTGGTGAGATCTAGTTTGTAAAGTTATATTTAGTAAATAGTAAATTTTCTGATGAAATATAGATATAGAAATATAGAAGTTTGTGTTGCAGTGTTGTGGCAAAATATAGTTTGTAAAGTGTTTCCTATAATTTTCAGGTGAATTTGTAAAGTTTGTGTTAAATTTTTCTGGTGAAGTATAGTTTGTAAAGTTTGTGTTGTAATTTTCTGGCAAGATATAGTTTGTTTCTAAAATGTTTGTATAATTTTCTGGTGAAATTGTAAAGTTTGCCTTTTAATTTTCTGGCGAAACAATTTGTTTGTAAAGATGGTCATACAATTATGTGGCGAGATATAGTTTGTAAAGTTTGTGTTGCAATTTTGTGGTGAAATGTAGTTTGTTTCTGAAGTGTTTTGTATAATTTTCTAGTGAAATTGTAAAATTAACTTGCAATTTTCTGGTGAAATACAATTTGTAAAGTTTGTTATACAATTTTCTAAGACAGTTTGTGTTGTAATTTTATGGTGAAATATAGTTTGTAAAGTGTTTTGTATAATTTTCTGGTAAAATATAGATTGTAAAGTTTGTGCTGCAATTTTGTGTTGCAGTTTTATGGTAAAATGTAGTTTGTTTCTAAGGCGTTTCATATAATTTTCTGGTTAAATCGTAAAGTTTGTCTTGACATTTTCTGCTGAAATATAGATTGTAAAATTTGTGTTCCAGTTTTGTGGTGAAATACAGTTTTTTGTAGTTTGTAAAGTGTTTTGTATATTTTGCTGGTGAAATTGTAAAGTTTGTCTTAAAATATTCTGGTGAAATATAGATTTTGAAGTTTGTGTTGCAGTCTTGTGGTGAAATATAGTGTGTACAGTGTTCTGAATAATATTCTGGTGAAATTAAAGTTTGTCAATTTTTTCTGGTGAGATAGAGTTTGTTTCTAAATTGTTTTGTAAAATTTTCTAGTGAAATTATAAAGTTTGACTTACAATTTTCTGGTGAAATACAGTTTGTACTGTTTGTCATGCAGTTTTCTGGTGAGATATAGTTTGTAAAGTTTGTCTTTAAATTTTCTGATGAAACAGATTGCTTGTAAAGTTTGTGTTGCAGTTTCTTGGCAAAATATAGTTTGTAAATTGTTTACTATAATTTTCTGGTGAAATTGTAAAGTTTGTCTTAAATTTTTGTGGTGAAGTATGGTTTGTAAAGTTTGTGTTGTAATTTTCTGGCAAGATATCATTTGTTTCTAAAATGTTTGTATAATTTTCTGATGAAACACAATTTGTAAAGATGTCACAATTATGTGGCGAGATATAGTTTGTAAAGTTTGTTTTGTCATTTGCTGGTAAAATATATTGTTTGTAAAGTTTGTGTTGCAATTTTGTGGTGAAATATAGTTTGTAAAGCATTTCATATAATTTTCTGTTGAAATCATAAAGTTTGTCTTTAAATTTTCTGGTGAGATATAGATTGTTTGTAAGGTTTGTGCAGTTTGTGCAGTTTTGTGTAGTGTTTCCTATAAAATTGTAAATTGAAGTTGTAAAGTTTGTCTTAATTTTCTGGTGAAGTATAGTTTGTAAAGTTTGTTTCGTAGTTTTCCAGTGAAATTGTAAAGTTTGACTTACAATTTTCTGGTGAAATAAAGTTTGTTTGTAAAGTATGTCATACAAATATTTGGTGAGATATAGTCAGTAAAGTTTGTGTTGCAATTTTTTGGTAAAATACTGTTTTAGTTTGTAAAGTTGTGTTGCAGTTTTCTCTTGAAGTATACACTGTAGTTTGTGAAGTTTATGTTGCAGCTTTATGGTGAAATATAGTTTGTTTGTAAAGGGTTTTCTGGTGAAAATGTATCTTCAGTCTGTTTATCTTTGATCCCTCTAAAGAAATGCAATGTATTTTCAAATTAGCATCAACTTTTTTGAGAGAGAGAGAAAATTTGTAAAGTTTGCTATGAACTCACATGATGATATGCAGAATGCTTTTTAAATTCTGTGATAACCACTGAATGTTGACAACGCTACATCTTTCAGTGTGCAACATTTTCATGTTCTTTCAAAGAAAAGCGTAAAAGGAAAATTGACATCAGTGTGTAATCTGTCCACAGGACTTTGGGCTGGATGTGGAGTCGTTCAGAGAGCTGGTGCAGGGCTGCCCAGAGCGGGTTCTGGAACTCTCCGCCAGCTGTTGTCAGGTATGAAGTAGGGACTCAAGGGTCTTTTTTAATACGTCGTGACTGTGAATAGAACTAACACCTCTCAAGTGAGAGATTCATAATGCAGCTCCCTGACTCACCTGGTTAACTAATTTGAAGATATATATAACAGTTTCAACAAAACACCAAAGCTTATCCTTGTTTTTCTCAGATGGATGCATTTCGAAGACCATCCTTCTCTGAGCTCCTGGATGAGCTGGAGGACATCACTGAGACCCTAGAGCCACCAGACAACAACCTTGCCACAGGGTGATCTCACAAATCCATCCTAACAAACCCCTGGACTGAAGGATTTAAGGGACTGTGCTACATAAGAGTCCGCAGCAGTGGACCGTGACTGGCACTCTGTTCTCCCATGAGTAGAATATACAGGGGAATGTCTGGTAATTGAGGACAAAACCACTCAACTGAATGTTCGCTCAATAACCAGTTCTGGACGCTCTCCCTGCAGCGTGTGACACCGAATAATGCGAGAGCCATTTGAAAGGCTGAATTTTACCTTTTCTATTTTATATTTCATATAGATGAAAGTAATATGATTCTTTAGGGACCAAGCTGTCAGCTGATTTTTTTAAAAGACCAAATTCTCTAACGACCATTCCTGATTTATATGCATTTCAGGAAAATATGAGTTGTTTTTTTGTATAGGAAATGAGTTTAAAATCAGTATACAGCAGAGGTTGCACAAACCTGGAACTGACCAGACCAGAGAAATTAAGCTGTCCTATATTTGATTTCACCTCTTAATATTTTAAGCATATTCTGTGAGCACAGTTGCTTATTTGACATGCACTGTTAATGTCACCTATTTATGCCTTGTTGTACTTGCCATGTCACCTGTTTTTCCCACTGTTTACATTCATGAGCTCTAAAATATCCCGTTAAATTTCTCAAAAATATGGTTGTAGAGATAAATTTTTAAAACAGTTTACGCACAAATACATACTGTATTGCTGAATGAAAATTCAGTTCATTTAGTCATAAAAGCTGAACGATCACACAAAAATAACACTACAGAGCTATTTGTTAACAGACTACATTAAGGGCTGTGGAGTAACTTTTCTCAGGTCACATGGGGGGTTTTAAATATGTGAATATTCTCATATTAGTTGGGTCTTGTACTTTGTATTTGTACATATATTTGTATAGTCCTTTCTTAGATGTTTAAACTAGTGTTTCTAAACAAGAATCTATTTTGTTTACTGAATCTAACTGAACTGTTTGTATTATTCCTGACTCTATTTGTGTATATGGTGCTTGGTTACATTTAAATATGTATATTTCTAGTTTATTAGTTACACCAATAAAAGCGTATTGATTCGTTTTCAAGTTTTTTGACAATTACGAACGCTTTTTAAACTACATTAAAAAGCTCTACTTTAATCAAATCACGACAGTAACTCAATATGCTGAGTATGCCAAAAACAAGTCTGATTTGTGTCCTACCGTGTGAGAATGGAGCGTTGCTTATTTTTGTCATTAGTATTCAGGTACAGTTCAGGGGTCCTGCTTGGTTTCTCCGATATGGGTGTCTGCATTACTGCTCGTGTTCTCCTCTGTAATTGAGGTGACTTGGAGGCCATGGATTTACCGTTTCTACAATGCTGTGTGCTCGAAAGTTCTATCTCTACCGGGACAATCCTGTAGGAGACATGGCATGGTTGCTGCTAATTTATGATCAGGGAAAATGAAAAAAAAATCCATTTGGAGGCCACCAGCAGTGTGAAATGAGAGCACTTGGTGGTAAACAGCACGTATGATTTGTGAGGGAAACGTTTACAGCCTCACAGGGCCTTCCTGTGAGGAAATGCATGTGGGTGACGGTAAGTGGGTGTCATTTCTGCAGGGAAATATGTTCCTATGGTGGTTGTAAATGACCCTGGTGTAAGTGAACGTGGCAAATATATTGACGCAGGCCTCATTATATGGGAAATGCAATCAGTGTCTCTCAGTACAAGGCTGTCAAACAGTGATTCATCGAAACACATTCTAAATACACTTTTATGCAAAGACACATTAATATCAAAACAATATACTGGTAAAAAAAAAAAAAAAAGTCTAAAGGTCCTTGCATACGTAAGATTCTTGAAAACGCGTCCAAAATTTTTGCACGTTTAAAAAAAAATCGGATCGGGTTCAAATTATACGAGAATTTCAAACTCAGTGTGCAAAGCTTTCGTATGCATTATTTCATATTCTCAAAATTTGTCACGCACAGAACGTCACAGTGGCTCTGAATTGTCAAAACCTCTCAAAATGCTTGCTACGGATGCGAAAACGCAGAAAATTGAACTCGATCCGATTATTTTTTTTATGACGGATTAAGTTTTAATATGGATAAAGTAAATATGATTAAAGAGGTTCTTAGAAGGTGCCATTGAGTCCAAAAGTACATACCTTATATTGTGTAAATCACATTTACAGACCGGCTTCAAAACGTCCGTCTGTCATTTAAAAAAATCGGATCGGGTTTAATTCATATGAAAATTTCGTACTCAGTGTGCAAGGTCCCTGAATCCGAATTTGTTGTATGCGTTCGTTCGTATTCTCAAACTTCAAAACAGCTCAAAAATGCTTGCTATGTATGCAAAAGCGCAGAAAATTTATTATTTTTTTTTTTTATGACGGACTAAAGTTTCTGAGGCAGTGTGTAAATATTATTAAATAGGTCCTTAGAAGGTCATTGCACACTGAGTCCGAAATGCTCGTCTTACATTTTTGCCTGTAAAAAAATAAATACGACCTTACGTTGTCAATCACATTTACACACTGCCTCTAAAACTTTAGTTCGTTATTTAAAAAATCGGAACAAGTTCACTTTTATCCTTTTTTCGCATCTGTAGCGCATTTTGAGAGGTGCTTTGACAATTCTGAGCCTCCGTGATGTTTTGTCCGTGACAAATTTTGACGACTACGAAACGAACATTTCGGACCTTAAGTGTAAATTAAAAAAATGCATGATTTTAAAGAGATAGTTCAGCCAAAAAAGTTAAATTCTGTCATTAATTACTCACCCTTGTGTCGTTCCAAACCCCCCTGGTGCAAAAAACAGCATATGCTGGTAGGTATGTTTTAGCTGTTTTGATGCTGGTTTAAGCTGGCCCTTTGCTGGTTTATGCTGGTCCTTTTCCGGGTTATGTGCTAAGTACCATCTTAAACCAGCATCAAAACATACCTAACCAGCATATGCTGTTTTTTTCACCAGGGCCATAAGACCTTCGTTCATCTTCGAAACACAAATTAAGATATTTTTGATAAAATCCGAGAGCTTTCTGACTCTGCATAGACAGCAACGCAACTGACGCGTTCAAGGCCCAGAAAGGTAATAAGAACATCGATAAAATAGTCCATGTGACATCAGTGGTTCAACCTTAATTCACAAAGCTACAAGAATACTTTTTGTGCACAAAGAAAACAAAAATAATGACTTTATTTGACAATTTCTTCTCTGAAAGTCAGACTTGCAGGTTGGCCTTCACAAGCACTCCGCAAGTCAAAGTATAAGTTGCTCAAGAGAGAAAAAAGTGGGGTTTATGAGTCAGCAAAATCATTTCATTCAACTCCAGTCAGCATGTTTCGGGCAGAAAGAGTAATGGCCTTCTGTTACAGATTATCTATACATAGAAAGGTGAAACATCTAAAATTGTAGAGCTGAGCAGCAGCTAAAATTATACACAACCTTATTCACTGTAGAATTCACCGTGTACACGTCATCATTGATTCTGTCATTATTTTGTTGATGCAGCTGTGTTTGTTATCGTGCACCATTTGCTAGTGCAGGTAATGTCTTATACTGAGCTTTTAGAAAATGCTACGGTTGTGGGAACAGGCATCACAGGCTGTCAATCTCAGCTCGCTCACTAAGAAAGTGACATTAAATATAAGAGCTGAACCCAGTGGCACATGTGGGGTTTAGATCCTTGAGTCAGCACACGAGATTGCTGATTTCAGGGGAGCTTTGTATCCTGACGCCATATTTGATTGTTTACTCAGAGAACAGGTGCATCAACAAACATCTCCAAGTGCCATATGAAGGATTATCATCAGCTCTCTACAACTGCAGGTGCAAGGCTTGGTTTTGTAACTTCGTCTTCAGAGATTCTCTTCCCTTGTGTTTAGTCATTCCTATTCTGGTCTTTGAATACAAATAAAAAGCTGAACTAGCAAAAGAACAGAACAAAGAAAAAGGAAGAATGTGGTTCCATGGAGAGTTTTATACTATTTGTGCACAATGTAATATGTATATATATATTTTACATCCAATACTCTATAGTTAATTTTCTGTCTTAGTGTATCGTCTGAATATTCTGGTTCTAATACGTAAGGCTGGGCAAAAATTGCAAGTCATCCTCTTTGACGAAAATATACAGCTGAAGTCAAAAGTTTACATACTCCTTGCAGAATCTGCAAAATGTTAATTATTTTACAAAATGCATGTTATTTTTTATTTAGTACTGACCTGAATAAAGTATTTAACATAAAATACATTTAAATATAGTCCAAAAGAAAAAATAATAGTTGAGTTTATAAAAATGACTTTAAAAGTTTACATACACTTGATTTCTGTTGTTACCTGAATGATCCACAGCTGATTTTTTGTTTAGTGATAGCTGTTCATGAGCTCCTTGTTTGTCCTGAATTGTTAAACTGTCCGGTGTTCTTCCGAAAAAATCCTTCAGGTCCCACAAATTCTTTGGTTTTTCTGCATTTTTGTGTATTTGAACCCTTTCCAACAATGGCTGTATGCTACTGACATCCATCTTTTCACACTGAGCACAGTTGAGGGACTCATATGCAACTTTTACAGAAGGTTCAAATGCTCACTGATGCTCCAGAAGGAAAAACCATGCATTAAGAGCCAGGGGTGTAAACATTTGTACATAATGAAGATGTGTACATTTTTCTTACATTGCCTAAATCGTATTTTTTTAGTACTGCACTTCAGAAGCTACAGAAGATACTTACGTTTCTTAGTTAAATTCAAAAAGCTGTTACCCCCAAATTTTAATTAATTTAACTTTAAAATTACCTGAAATATGTGCTATTTTAAAGTAAGTCTTTCCCTCACAGTCTCGTTTTCATCCGCGTTAAACTCAATACGTCATCTACACTTGAAGGCCTTCACGATAAATGATGTTTCGTTGTCTTTTCTTTCTTCCTTTTTCGTTTAATGCTGTTAAAATGATGCAGGTAAAGTTCTGTGACGTGTTTTTCCCCACATCTTAAAAATGAGTGATGTGTCATACTCACCCTGTCCTCTGGGTGGCGATACAGTCGAACCTTCCGTCAGATGGATTAGTAATGACCAGAGCAGCTCTCAGACCTACATAAGAGAAAATGACAGATACTGGACCGTCTCTCTCATCTAGGTCAGTGGATGATGGAAGAGAAAACATATTGCCGCAACTGTCACAGCTGAAGGTTTCTTGGCATATGGCTGTTTGGATTGATGTTCTCTGCGCAAGGCCAGTCTGTTCACTGCGTCATTCTCAAGGCTACATATATGCTTTCACATGAACTCAAGCCTATCCACAAAACGTTTACAGTAAGGTATAACTTTTCTTATGTTGTACAGGCCTTGGCTAGTTGTCACAGTTTATTCCAGGGAATATTTCTCAGGATGTATATTTATTTATTTTATGTGAATGCTAAGCGACAATCCCCTTTTTGTCTTTGACGCGGTAGTAAGCCTATGGGTGACACTTCCGGTTCATTAGCCGCGAAATAAGGATGAGAAGAATAACAACGTGCAGTAAACTGTAAAACTTTTGACTACAAACCAGTGTGTTAATAAGATAATACATTAAAATAATATGGTAAGACACCAATTTGCAATAACCAAGCAGCTAAAAATATTGTTTTCAGAACACGTCATGAATCGGCCATATTGGCGGCACTAAATGTAAACAATGCCATTGAACTGAACGAAACTCACATATTTTGCTGATTATTGCTGATGAAAATGGCCTATTATTGTGATGTTTTGGTCTGTACTAATCGGTCAGATCGGGAAAAAACATTTGGAGTACTATAGACTGCCAAAAGTTATAACAAATCAAAGATAGGAGTGCAAAGACTGTGTGAGAAACAAAAGACGTTTGTGGTTAGCCAAACTGAACCAGGATTTCCAGGGCAATAATTGTGTTTGTTCTTATTTTTTCCAGTCGGGAGAAATATTAAGCTAATATCTTAATACTGCTATAAAGACAGCAATCCATGCTGTTGTTTACATCCGAGTATCTCCAATATGGCTGTGCAACCAGGAAACTGACCAATCCGTGATGTAAGTGCAAACCTTCTATAGTTGACCCTTACTTGAATTTAGGCCTTTTTGTATCTGTGTTGACTTATTTAACCAGTAACCATTACAAAATGTTGTTTTAAGGTTAAATTCACCAATAAACCCACAAACAAATAATTTAAAAATAAAAATTCTATTATTGTGAGTGTTAAAGCTCAGAAATGGGAGTGGAGGAGCTTTTTCGAAAAAAGTGAGAGGGTTAGTTTTAGCTACAATCACCAAACTCGGTACATATATTGTTCTCATCAAGCCGGGCAACTTTCTAATTTACAGTCATTAACTATGAGCAATAGGAAGTCAGCTATTTTGATTTAAATGTGGATTCTGTAATATTGTATTAAAGCGATAGTTCACCCAGAAATGAAAATTCTGTCATTAATTACTCACCCTCATGTCGTTCCAAACCCGTAATACCTTCGCAAATCGGCAGAACACAAATTAAGATGTTTTTGATGTCCTTACTACGTTTCTGGGTCTGGGAACTTTTCAGTTGTATTGCTCTCTATGCAGGGTCAAAAAGCTCTCAGATTTTCATCAAAAATAAATCAACGATGAATGAAGGTCTTCCAGGTTTGAAACAACACAAGGGTGAGTAATTAATGATAGAATTTTAATTTTTGGTTTAACTATCCCTTTAAGTGTTGAACAGGACTGACCAATCAGCATCCAAGATTAGAAGTACCAATTTAATATATTTTTATATATATTTACTTAAACATGTCTTAAACATAAGTTAACATTTTTAAGTGTTGTGGACATTTATAAATATTTATGAGCCGTGAGAACCTAATTAATATTGCTGCTTCTGTTTTTAATGCTCAATAAAACACTTTAGAGTGAGCCTCATTAGAAATAATGAGTCTATTATGCACAAGGCCTATTACATAATCTCTCCAAAACAAATATTTCATCAGGTTTTTGATGCAAGTTAAACCACAGGTGCTCATTTAGGTGAATGAATCAAGTGATAAAGAGGGAGAGAGGAGAGGAGAGTTCACTGATCC
This sequence comes from Labeo calbasu, assembly GCA_019740295.1. Classification (NCBI taxonomy): domain Eukaryota; kingdom Metazoa; phylum Chordata; class Actinopteri; order Cypriniformes; family Cyprinidae; genus Labeo; species Labeo calbasu. The sequence goes on from JAHKKF010536229.1 coordinate 53,913, forward strand.
AAGCCTCTCGTGGTCCGCCGCCTGTGAAAGTGAACAGGCAAACAGTCCAAGTGATAAATCTCTGCAGCTCAAGCCTGGAGGGCTGCAAGACGCACGTTGTGCTGTGACAAGCCATCAGCGTCCTCGCCGCAGCCTTGAGCTCAGCAAGGTCAGCAGATCACGGCCCCCCTCATCTCATGAGTGCTCCTGTCCGCTCTCACCTCACCTGTCCAGATGGCCTTGTGGGAAAGAGTAAAACACAGCGCCTGGTAAATCTAGTTTTAAATAAACAGAAAAGTTGAATAAAACGTAATTTTCTTGATAAAAACAGTACAAATTCTGTAATTAAACAGGTAGAGATGAGGCAATAAAAGAAAAAATGGCTCACAAAGCATGATCGAAACAACATTTTATTAGAAAAGAAAAGCATTAGAAACACTTTGCACCCATTCAGTGCCAGCATGTTGGAATATCTCGTATTTTGGATGCTGCGGGTCCAGCGACCGCATACATCGCCACATGAGTTAAATCTCCAGCACAATGATTCAGTTACACCATGAAATGCACAAGACACAAATCTGCAGATGTAGATATTTCAATGACATAATCAACACCAGATATATCTGTTATGTAATTTATATCTACAATATCTACCTCATAAAAAACAATAACATGTCATCATTATTCATGGGAGCGACAAAAAAGAAAAAAAAAAAAAAAAACAATTTTCATTGATGGTACACACACTCCACCTCTCAAGTGACACAGAGAACATTCTACTCTTTACTGAATAACAGACGATAAAGGATGCATTTTTTGTTGAATATTCATACTCCTCAATTATAAAACACAATCTCATATGATGTGAAGAGGGTTGGAGTGTAATGTTCTGAAAACCAAACCATCTATCAAGTCTCTCATAAAGCTAATGAGCTCTGGCGCACCTGCGCTCTTGCTAATCTTCCCGCACACATGAACGGGACGTGGCGATATGGGCAGGAAGAGAGAGAAAATGTCAGAGCGGATGAAAGTGTATGGAGAAAGCGTAAGATATTTATGCTACTCCAGGGCATTTGTGGTGAACTAAAAGGCTGGTCTTTAACTGCGCCCTCACTAGATATTATTTCGGAATATAACAGGCCAGAGAACTGTTAAAATGCATTAACAAGTGTAGTGCATGATCACGAAGAGTTGAAATATACGAAAGCTCGTTTGTCATTGAATAAAAAAGACTCGTTGTCTTAGAATTATGTAGATATAAACTCAGAATTTGGACTTTCTTTCTCACAATTGTAAGTTTGGATTTAACAATTCTATATGTGAATCTCACAATTCTGTTTTTTTAACTCTCACAGACTTTTTTTTCTCAGAATTGCACATTTATAATTGTGACTTTTTTCCTAAGAATTCTCAGAATTTCGAGATATAAATTCAGGATTGCAAGACAGACTCAGAATTCTGACTTAATTTCTCACAAATCTGTTCATATTTCACCATTCTGTCTTTTTTTGATTTATCAGATTTCTGTTTATATCTCACAATTCTGAGTTTATAATTATTGAGTTTATAACCAGATTTGGGAAAATTAAACTCAGAATTCTGAGAAAAAAAAATTATCTCAGAAATCTGGGATTATATTTTGGATTTATATTTTGCAATTCGGACTTTCTCACAATTACAGGTTTACATTTCTGATTTTATATTCTGAGTTTTATATCTCACAATTCTGACTTTAGAATCGGAAGTATATAACTGCAACTTTTATCTCACAATTCAGATTTCTAAGAATTCTCAGTTGTGAGAATTACAAGATATAAACTCAGAATTGTGAATTTATAATTTGCGACTTTTCATCTCACAATTCAGACTTTTTCCTAAGAATCGTGGGACTTAATTTCTCACAATTTTTTAATAAAAGTTTACATCTCACAATTCCAAGTTCATATATTGCAATTCTGACATTTCTCAGATTTCTGTTTATATCTCGCAATTCTGAGAATTCTTAGGAAAAAGGTCAGAATTGTGAAAATTCTTAAATTCTGAGATTATATTTCGCATTTCTAACTTTGTTGCAACTACAAGCTTACATTTAACAATTCTCACAATTCAAAAATTTTTTCCCTTCAGAATTCTAAGTTTAAGTTTCACAATTCTGACTTTTTTCCTCAGAATTTCAAGTTTATAATTGTGACTTTTTATCTCACAATTCAGACATTTTTCTTAAAAATTCTCAGAATTACAAGATATAAACTCAGAACTGCAAGATAAACTCGAATTTTGACTTAATTTTTTACAGTTCTGAGTTTAAGTCTCACAATTCTTTTTTCATTTTTCCCCTCAGAATTGCAAGTTTATAATTGCATATAACTTATATAATGCAATATAACTTTTTCTCATAATTTAGACTTTCTTAAGAATTCTCAGAATTGTGATATATAAACTCAGTATTGCAAGAAATTAAGTTCAAATTCTGAGTTAAATTTCAAAATTTAGATTTTTCCCCTTGTAGAATTTAGTTTTTGAGTTTTTAATTCTGAATCTCAATTCAGACTGTTTTCCTAAGAATTCTCATAATTGCAAGATATACTCTCAGAATTCAGACTTCATTTCTCACAATTCCAAGTTTATTTTTTGCAATTTAGATTTTTTC
>JAHKKF010536230.1:8436-32374 GCA_019740295.1 Labeo calbasu
GAGTCGTTTTTAAAACAAATATTAAGATGTTTCAAGTTGATGTCAACGTGAAACATTAGCATATCACCATGCTAATCACACATTAGCATGTTATGTGTACAGACCCGGGAAACTGGGAAACTTAATTTGTGTTCTGAAGATGAACGAAGGTCTTACGGGTATGGAATGACATACGAGTAATTAACAATTTTCTATCCCTTTAAGAAGAACTGTATACTAACAGTTGTGCAAATATATCTAATACAATATTTGAGTACATTATGCGCATTTTATTGGTTTGTTCTGGCTAATGACTTCCTAAAAATCTTGCAAAACCAAGGCACTTAAGGATGAGTAAAATACAAAAAGCCTTTATTTTCTCATGGCTATAATGTTTAAAATGACTTCCCTTACAAACCTGTTCAGAGGTCTTTGCTAATGGCCCTCTCAGGTATCATTAGAACAACCAATGATGAGATGAGCGCATTTTGTGAAATTGCTAACATAATTACTAGTTTTATTAGATTACCCAAGCATTCACTTATTTTGGGGCATATTGGATAATGGCATCCAACAGCAGTGCAGTCATATATGAAACGTAAACCTCTGAGTGAAATGATAAAAGCATTATGTAGTGTAAGTGGACGCCATCATATTACACTGACCACAGCAGCTGGCTGTTAATACACCACCTAAGTTAACAGGTGCTGCAGGAAATCAATACAAACCTTATATTATGCTATCACCCATGAGAGAAGAGTGGAATAAGATGACAGGGAATTACACAGTCACATACGCAATCTCATCAAACTCAGAGAACTTACAGTTTATTAGACACACTGTTTCACTAGGCTGGAGAGCTTCAATTCTAACACACAATGTTAACTCACACTGTGTCTGAATTACCTGTGAACACTGAGAGGAAGCTGGAGAGTTATGTGACAAACATTTGACTGCTGTGCAGATTTTAGGCAGCTTTCTATGAATATTTTTCTCAGCTTACACTGAGCGCAGGAATGAGCTCTCGACGCATTAAGAAGGATGATTGTTCTGCTATGAGCATGCATTCATATCTCTTGATTAGCAGCCAGGCTAAGCAGACTGGACTTGCATCTAATTAATTCATGAGCACTTTCTCTGGTCATTTGAAATAGGCCATTATCCTTCTATACATGCCAACCGCAGAGGGAAGGATCATATGAAACCATCCTGCCGTAATTATCCTGGGAGCTCTATGGCAGAAAAACAGGATTCACTGACACTCTTTAGACAGGGATGAATAGAGAGGTATAATTGTAGACTAATATGGAGCTGTTAAGCCTTGCCATTATCATTACTCAATAATAAATTATGAAACATGAAATCAGCAGGTTTATGAATTGTTAAAGAAATCCTGTGATGTGCTTCTGAATGCTGCTTAGAAAGAAATAATATGGGGAAGGTCTTGATTTTATCCATCAGGCTTAGAATGGACAATACAAAAGATTTCATTTATGGGGAAAAAAACTAAAAACTCAAAATTGAAAACTATGGCATATATATGTAGTTACAAAATCCACAATAAACATTATGCTTCTTCAATAGCCTGTAAGTATGTGAGAAACACTCAGCAAGACCCAGTTTGATTTGTGTACAAACACTTCTTAACCGACAGCATAGTGCTACTCTTTGATGAGTAAGGCGAGAGTGAAGTGTGCTCTCACTCCTACTCCTCCTACAGAGGTCAGTGTGTGTGCGTTCGTGTGTGTCTGGCTGCAGAACAGCCTAAGTAACCAAACCCCTCCTGAGAAGAGTCACTCACCCATAGTTTGCTCTCATAATAGAAAGCATCCAGCAGTTTGACTATGTACTGATGGTCACAGGAGGCGAGGATGTCGATCTCCACCATGTAGTCTTCCAGCTCCTCTTCTGTTTTGGTATCGATCACTTTAGCTGCAGCCAGGATCCCGGTCTGTTTGTTTTGAGCCTGTGATAAAAGCAACCAGTGGGAAACATTCAACAGGTAGCAAAGGCATACAAAGGATTCTATGATGCTGTACAGGCCTGGTATTCAAACAGCAGCTCATGCAGCGCTTTAATGTAAATGACAGAGGCTTTCTCTTCATTCTTTAACAAATCTTCATCTGTACTAAACTGTTAATGTCATTGTAAGTCATATATCTATGATGCAGTGGCAAGGATGCATAAGGGTCAGGGGTGGCACTGGCCTACTCAGATTGAGAGCTGGTCCACCCAATGTATGCATATAAAGATTAAGTCATAATATTCTGCTGGATTAGTGCTGATCTTTCAGTTGGTGTGAGGTGCGAAAGTCGAGAGTCGCATGCTGAAAACTTGCGACTACGAAAGTATATGTTTAGTGTACTAAAGATATAGTATATAGTATATACAGGATACCAGTGGAACTGCTCTGATCAACATATTTATGTTTGCGCTAAGGGGAGCTTTAAATGTTTCTATGTGGTTTTGCAGCACTTAGTAATGTAATCACAGACATACCTGTTGATTCCTTGAACACAATGTTAATTAAAATCCACTCACTGCTCAAAACACCAGCGTTTTGTTCAGTGCCGAGTTAGGCAACCTCATAAACCCTTTCACAAACAAAGTGTAGACAGGGTGTAAATAAATAAGAGATTCATTGTGCAGTGTAGAGAGCTTTGTTGATTATAATGGAACTTTGTGAGACTGTAATTAACTAAGATGAGTGACAGCTTTTAATGAATTTTAAGGGAATTTGTAAATGTAATATTGATTTAATACAATAGTATAATAAACAAGAAGTTAACCTCAAGTGACTTACATTGTCTGACTATAACACTATTGCCTGATTTTGCTCTCTGTCATCAACAAAAATATGTTTTAAACAGTCACAGTTAGGCCGCCGTGCATCTAATTTAATCTAGTGAGTCAATAATTGAATTACCCATTCATAAAAGACCTGAATAAATCAGCCGTCCTAAGGAATCAAATGAATGAATGATAACATCAGTGACTCGCCACCTTCTGGAAGTTTTATTTTTATTTTTAAAGTAGCTGAATTTAAATTATGAATTATGAATTTATGAATTATGAATTTAATTAAACTCAAGCCACCTCTGATCCTCATTAAATGTCTGAAAATACAACTTTTGTGTTTTTCTGCGCCTTATCTGTAGTACAAATTAATTTTGTTAATACATTTGATTGGTAGCTTATTCTTCTTATGCTACTTGTTCTTATTCTGTTGTTTTAATTAGAAATTTTAAAAAGCTTATGAATATAATTTTTAAAATTTTACATAAAAGATGACAAAGTAAGTAGCATGTGTATATTTGAATCAAATGCCAACAATACATTGTATGCGTCAAAATTAGCAATTTTTCTATTATGCCAAATATCATTAGGATATTAAGTAAGATCATGTTCCATGAAGACATTGTGTACATTTCCTACCGTAAATATATCAAAACTGAGTAGTAATGTGCATTTCTAAGAACTTAATTTGGACAACTTTAAAGGCGATTTTCTCAATATTTTGATTTTTTTTTTTTGCACCTTCAGATTCCAGATATTCAAATAGTTGTGTCTTGTCCTAACCTAACAAACTATACATCAATGGAAAGCTTATTTATCCAGCTTTCAGATGATGTATATTTCTCAATTTTAAAACAGACTGGTTTTCTGGTCCAGGTTCCTTTTTTTTCAGATTTTATTTGATTACTGATTAGAAGGTGCTCCTGAAATATTTGACTGTGCTCCTAAATCTTTTTTAAGTTAGAGCCCTGACTTTATAAGGATTACCTCAAGTTCTACATGTCGTGTAATGTTGTGTTTGGGCTTGTTTGAATCTGGAACAAACGCTCTAAATAAATGTGATCTACTATGGTTTATTAATGTCTGGTAAAGCTACAAACCAAAACGCCACCCAAAAGCCGCATATGTAGCCTATACTGCTTACATGTACTTGGTATTGTTTGGTCTCTACTTAAAAAACAATTATGCTTGTTGTATTCTGCTATCTTTTTCATCCAAATGTTATTTTTCTTTATTTTTCTCTCATTGACAGCATGCTCTGAAGTCTGGCCTATTTCATCAGTTTTCACTCACTTTCACCAATGTCCACTCGCAGACAACCAATTGGACACGATCAATAATTTGAAGCTCAATTTCGCTGGTCTTAATCTGAGACTGGCCACACAGCATTCGCTAAATGTTTGAGGCATATGGCACACCAAAAGGAAACACTTTCAAAGTCTAAATCTGATTGGCTGGCTGTACTGGATTTCTGGGAGCCTAGTGTGTGGCGGTCTTTAGTGGTCTGCCAAGAAACAAAGCCATGTCCTTGAACACTGAAACAACAAGCACCTCACATGAGATACTTAATGCTGGATTTCAAAAAGTTTGTGAAGGTGAACGCCAGTCTGTTACTGTAGCTAATCATGACATTGAACAAAACAATTACAACAATTACAATGTTATTAGTCACTTTTTTTAAGTGGGCATTCGTTGCACTTATTATCACCTCATATTAAGTTAAAACTGTTAACTTGACCTCTGAACTGTCTGATATATTTTGCTTTGACTAATTTGTCACTTCGATTTAAACAGGTATTATTTTAATGCCATGATTTGAAATCTCAGTATCGCTTTGTGGTAAAAGGAATATCAAATAAAGCTATCAATAAAGAGAAGGAACCTTGGTGTAAAAACCTGTAATTCAGAGCTAAAATGACTGAGAGAGCAACAAATTCCTGAATGTACCCTGAGATTAGTCTGTTGCCTTTGACCTAATTCATTACAAAAGCACTTATTCACAGCTTTGCTCCAACAGGGGAGACATTCAGAACGAAACCTATAATCATCAAAGCCCACTGGCCTTTCTTACGAATTCACTGGTTACAATACTCTGCGAATGAGCAATAAGCCAACAGATATCACATTTGTAACTGCTTAATGAAATTCATGGAATAAAGAACATGCAACATGTATATCTATGATAACAAAAAAACGGAAACGTCTTGAAAGAGATTAGACCCTCCCTGTAACCTGTAACTGACACACATCAGCAACACCATCTAGTCTTCAAAAAAGCAGAAGAAAAAAAAGGAAACAAGACAGGGTTACCTCATCTAGAGGCGTGCCAGAGGCTGTATGAGGAAATACGTATCTCCATGAGGCTTTGAGGTCATCCCTACAAGCTTCAACACAAAACCAATTACACTCTTCCAGTTGTGTTAAGTGTTAGCATTAGCTAATCGTTCCAGAATATTCTATTCAAAGAGGTAGTGACTAATGGCGGGTGTAACGTGTTATTCCATTCAAACTCTTTCCATCTATGCCAAGAAACACAGTTTCTATTCTGGGATCGAGCTCTTAGTTTACAGCTACCCAAAAACACAGGGGAGCAAACAGAGAAATGGTCAAGTGTAAAATGAAGTGCGTGGAAAAAAAAAAAGTCTTCTCTTCATTTCACTTTGTACTACTTCACACCTGTTTCTACGCTCAGATTAACAGGAAATAAACACAGCATATGCATATCTACAAAGGATTTTGGTTTCTATTATTATATTGAACCAGCGAAGCTGGGTGGGTCACACTTGTCATACTGCATCAAAAGAGTGAATAACTGTCGCATCTATCGTAATACCAAAGAGAAGAATACACACTGACAACTCTCATTGTTTAAAGAAAGAATAAAGACAGGTCAATAAAACCAAAAAACAAATTCAGGTCATGAAAAGCTTAGTCAAGCAAAGCTTACGTTATATAAGCACATTATAATGAAGTAGCAACACATCTTTTCTTACATACTGTGACATACGTAATTGTAACAGATTATCTAAAAAGAAAATGCGTGGTGGTGGATCTGTCCATTGGTTGCTGATTAGATTTTGAGATTGCAGCTCGCAGTGGACTGTGGAGGTGCAAGGTTTAAGCAGAGTGAGTGGAGAATTCATGCCTACGTCACCAAAGAGAAGTCTGTTGTTTGACATTTTAATGAAAGAGGACATATAAAAATTGGACTTTTTCTATGTCTAAGTGCTATAATTGGGTCCTCCGTGCATCTACCAACCCAGAAAACTCGAAAAAGGACAACCCAGTAATTTTGTTTTGCCTTTCTCTACAAGTATGTGGAAAAACCAGGCGCTCAATATTCGCCTAGTGACGTAGGAATATGATCTTATTATTATTGCAATAATATAAATATTAGAATATTATTAATTATAATTACCACCCCTTAATCTGCATTTTTCCACCCACGGTGTCACCTTTTTGTTTTTGCAAATTCTTTCCCAGCTGTTTACCTTCACAGACATAACCAACTGTGTTTTTAAAACTTATGTGCGTTTATACACTTCTGTGTATTTGACAGTTCATGTGTAATAATACATGAAAAAGTTAGTGCCGTGTGACAGCTGCTTTCTGTGTGTGTGCTTCGGATGTGTGCGCTCAGAAAACAGTATATCAGAAGTTTAAACTGATATGCCTTTAAAACGCATGATTTCAGCACAATAAACATTATATTTAAAACCAAACAGATGTTTTTGGCAGAGTGTCTGAGCTAGGAGCTGTAAGGGCACAGCCCTATTCTGGAAAAGGGGGCGGGGAGAAGCAGTTCATTTGCATTTAAAGAGACATGCATGAAAACAAAATAAGCATTTTCAAAAGAATATAATAAATGATGTGTGTAATATTTTGAGCTGAAACTTCACAGACACATTCTGGGGACACCTGAGACTTATACTACACGTTGTAAAAAGGAGCATAGGTCTCATTTAAATATTATGAGGTCAAATGGAGAAAGTAAGAAAAAACACACCTGGATGAACTGCTCACAGTAACATCTATAGCATGCTTTGACAAAATAGATAAGGCGAGGTGTCATTTCATGCTTGCTTGCTTGGTGAGCAACAAATCAGTTCTCATTTCATAAATCCACATACTAAACTTGTCAAGGAAAACATGTAGGACGGGGCTTGATTTTATCCATCTGGAAATGACTGAATGGTGGGCGTTACATATCAGAACGGAGCCATGTTGAATGTGAGTTTGCTATGAAACACTGCCTGAATAGCTTTTTGTCTATTGATTAATATATCCAATAGCCAACATGGCCTAAGTGATGTCCCTGGACAAGGAAAGTTGTTTCAGGGGAGAGTTATTGCATTCAGATTAATGATTACTAGGACAAACAATTGTTTTCCCTTTTTCGAATAACATAAATCATTCAGTGACTATGAATGTGCATTAATTTTATGATCTAAAAATGTTTTAAAAAGGCACAGCAGCACACTGCATCTCACCACAGGCAAGTAAGGGGGAATAAAAACAGTTAAAAGAAAGAAAAACAGTAGTGAACTTCTGGTAAACCACACAAGTAACAGATGTTTATCACTGAGTCCCACACCACTAGCATCACTGCATGGCTGCTAATCTGAGGCAGGAAGACACTGCTGATTCACCCTCTAGATCAGCATACATTCATTCACATACAGTGTTACTTTTTCTTTGGGCAATGTCTTTATAAACAGAGTAAAATGAGTTATATTTCCTCACTAATTTAAAATAGGATGTCCATAAACTGAACACACCGATTATAATTTGCAAAAAGTTTTGTATAAAAAAACAGCAAATTAGCCTAGTCTTTGAAAAACAAGACTAATCTGACTGCATACCGATCCTGTCACTAAAGATACCTCAGAATGCATTTGTACAATTTATTTAGTATGTCACACCCAACTTGCAGTGTCAAAAACATAATGCATTCCATAAACGGGAGCAGTATGGAAACATTCTCAACCAGATTAAAGCCTGAAGCAGGGAATGACAGGAATGGTACAAACTGTGTGGGGTTACAACTACCACCTACAACTGGTCCTACTGCATCAGCAAAAAATGCATAAACTAGGTATTTGAGACTGTATAGAGATAAAATAAATCTTAAAGATCAAATAATAAGTTTGAATCTCTTGTCTAATTAATGTTCGGTTAAGAAGGGAATGTCATTAGGTTTAATATATATGCATTGTATGAGGAAGTTACCTAACAATGAAACCATAAAAAATGGTTTCTGCCAAAATAACAGAATTTCTACAGTTATTCACACTACTGTGAAGGAACATTAAATATGGCATCTACATCAAAAAGTGTCAAAAACCATAAATATCTGCAATTGCGCATGTTATTTTTGTTACGTTTCTTTTTTTCGTAATCCTGCCAAGTAACATCAGTGACTATCGTATTTTGGCAAACTGTGGTTACCATGGCAAATGTTTGCAAGTGCTGCTGTTATGCGTAACTAAAGCTTAAAGGGGAAGTTCACCATCATTATTCAAAATTTCTTTTGTGTTCAACATAAGAAATAAACTCCTACAGGTTTGGATCAACATGAGGGTGAGTAAATGATGACAGTTTTTATTTTTGGGTGAACGATCCCTTTTAATGTGTATAAATGTATCTCTAAACTCAAATGACCTTTCAGGTCTCATTTTGTCAGTCTGATGATATGCACCATAACGTGCATCATATGGCAATGAATGATAAGAATAGATTTCCATAGAAAATCTATGGAACACATAATTAGATGTTAGACAGAATGACTCAGTCACCATTCACTTTAATTGTATGAAAATAGATGCAATTGAATGGTGACTGGTGCTGTCAGGCCCTCACCACATCTCCTTTTATGTTCTACAGAAAAAAAGAAAGTCATGCAGGTTTGAAAAGACATAAAGGTAAACAAAATGATAACATTTGGATTAAATCTTTAAGAGTAATCAGTAGAGCTAGGGAAGAATACAAATACACACAGGTGACACAATCACCTACTGGTTGATAATTACCTTGTAGACTTTCCCAAAAGCTCCATCCCCAAGTTCTCCCACGATCTCCCACACCTCCTCTGGGTTGATGTCTCTGTGAACGTGCTCATACTGTTTCTTCTTCTTCTCCGTACCCAGCTTAAATATCTTCCGAAAATTGAAAAAGGACATTTTCTAAACGCAATCTAAATGACTATCGGTAAAAACAAAAATAAAAAAGACTGACACGACATAAAGTGTTAACACTGTACTAAACGAATCACTTGGGGAGTTGGCTAATGGGCTAGCTGTGGATGATCGATCCTCAGCTAACTCATTTAACTAACTATACAGTTGCAGACAGCTCCAAGTAATCCTGTCAAAGATGGCGAAGATATTAGTCTCTCTGGAAGTGACAGAGATCAGCCTTTATGTGGCATTTCGCGTCTCCATAACAGTGAATCATCAAGGCGAGCGACTCCTTCCACTATACAGGGATGGAAAAGTAACAGTCCACTTCCTCAGCTAGCTTCACAACGGCTACATGTGTGTGATCCTCTGTATTTACCTCACCCGTTTAATTAAAAAAATACAGCCTTGTAGTCAAACAAGCATCGAGTATTCAAATATGTCGTTTAAAAAAACACTACGGTACAGTAAAATCCATAAGGGTGGAGGCGGGTAGGTAGCTAGCACACCGTAAAAACGCGGAGCGGATGCTGACGACCAAACTCCTGTCTGAGCTCAGTCTACTCCTCACGGGAGGGGTGTGTTTTACAGCTCAGCCAACCAAAACTGTTTCGATAAAACCGATTAAACAAACCACAGAACACCAGCAGGCCAGTGGACACCGCTCACGGTGTCAAGGAGGATGTTTGTCGCGCCTTGAGCAACGGTCGCTTGGGTCTCTCGTGACTAACTTCTCGAGGATGTTGCGGGAAGACTCGAAGCGCGTGCGTTTGGATAGGGAAAGCGCGCACCCGGCTGCGGAAGACTGGCGCAGGCGCAGTGGCTGCTGGCTGGGTAGAGTTCTGACAGATGGTGGGGGATTCGATTCATTCCAGTGAATCGATTCTTCTGAATCTCTCAACTTCACTCAATCTTCCCTTTAGTTCATTCAGAAACGACACTTCCCAGTTCATTCAATTTGTTGACGAGCAAGACTCGTTCAGCGAAGTTCAGCTTTGAATCTCGTTCGGAGACTCGTTCAGTGAAGGGGGCGTTTTCGTTCACTAATACGGTCCCTTCACAGGCACTTCTATAATCAGTTCTATAATCAGTATCTGAAAGCAAAAAAGCACGTCAGTGATTTTGGTTTATTGACAGTTTAATGAATAAAGGCTCACTTTAACATACTTGCGAAAGCACTTGCTTAGGTTGAATGAATGGCCATATACTGACATCTACTGGGGTAAACAGGGTAATGCAGAAGTGCCACACCTGGAAATGTCACTCATGTAGCCTACTCATAAACCACTGCTCTTCTGTTATTCCTGAAAATGGAGAATGTGGATCGAATTTTGTCTGAAAGTCCCTCTATTGAAGAGCTGGAGGATATTTTACATGGGGGTCAGCTATCCTGTAACCATGTCGATGAAGTGTGGCCTAATTTGTTTCTGGGGGACATGTAAGTGCATTTACAGTTCAAGTCAAAAGCTTATATATACCTTGCAGAATCTGTTTTAGCATTTTTGTGTATTTGAACTCTTTTCAATAATGAATGTATGATTTTAAGATCCATCTTTTCACATTGAGGACAACTGAGGGACTCATATGCAACTATTATAGAAGGTTCAAACGCTCACTGATGCTCCAGAAGGAAACACGATGTATTAAGAGCCAAGGGTGTAAACTTTTGAACAGAATGAAGATGTGTACATTTTTCTTATTTAACCTAAATATCTTTTTTTTTTAATGTAGCACTGCCTTTCAGAAGCTACAGGACATACTTACATGTTTCCCAGAAGACAAAATAAATTCAATTTACCCTGATCTTCATATTCAAAAAGTTTTCACCCCCTGGCTCTTCTCTTCTGGGAAACATGTAAGTATCTCCTGTAGCTTCTGAAAGGCAGTGCTACATTAAAAAAAAAGATATTTAGGCAAAATAAGAAAAATGTACGCATTCTGTTCAAAAGTTTACACCCCTGGTTCTTAATGCATCGTATTTCCTTCTGGAGCATCAGTGAGCATTTGAACCTTCTATAATAGTTGCATATGAGTCCCTCAGTTGTCCTCAGTGTGAAAAGATGGATCTCAAAATCATAGTCACTGTTGAAAAGGGTTCAAATACACAGAAATGCTGAAAAATAATTTGTTTTATATTTACAGCGGTCTGTTTAACTGTTCAGGATAAACAAGGGGATCATTAACAACTATCACAAAAAAAAAAAAAAAAAAAGAAAGAAAGAAAAAAGAAAACAGTTGTGGATCATTCAGGTAACAACACAGTATTAAGAATCAAGTGTATGTAAACTTTTGAACTGACCATTTTTATAAATCCAACTATTATTTTTTCTTTGTAAACTTTGTTTATGTGAAATATGTTATTCAGGTCAGTACTAAATAAAAAATAACATGCATTTTGAATGATCCCTCTTATTTTGGTAAAATAATTAACATTTTGCAGATTCTGCAAGGTGTGTGTAAACTTTTGACTTCAACTGTATGAGGGATTCTCTTCTTCTCGTGTTGATTAAAAGAAAACATTCATCCTTTATTATGTCATTCTTTCATATACAGGTACATGTCTCACGACAGATATGGCCTGTGGAGACTGGGTATAACTCATGTTTTAAATGCTGCACATGGTAAAATGTGTTGCAAAGGAAGTGATGATTTTTATGGGACAACCGTAAAGTACTACGGCGTGCCAGCAAATGACCTGCCTACATTTGATATTTCACCATTTTTCTACCCTTCAGCACACTACATCCATGATGCTCTCAGCACAACAGCTGGTATGTAAAAAACACAATTTACATTTTAAAAACAGTATGACATTTTCAGAATTGAACAATACTGGTTAGAATTTTTTTTAAATTAATTTTAATTTTTGATATTTTTTATTTATCAGATAATAATAGAGAATTGATGAAGTATTGAAGCATCTCTTTTCAACAGCTAAAGTGTTTGTGCATTGTGCTGTGGGAGTGAGCCGTTCCGCTGCTCTGGTTTTAGCTTACCTAATGATATATTGCAATTACTCTCTGGTGGATGCCATCTTGAAAGTGAAAGAAAGAAGATGGATCTTTCCAAACCGAGGATTTCTGAAGCAGTTGATAACTCTCAACAATGAATTAAACTACAAGGCACAGTCAAAGTAATTGATTTTATTTTTATTTTTCACAAGTATGCAATTCAGAAATCTGTAAATTATAAATAACGTCTAATTACACTACCAGTCAAAAGTTTTTGGACAGCAAGATTTTTAATGTTTTTAAAGAAGTGACTTCTGCTCACCAAAGCCTGCATTTATTTGATCCAAAATACTGCAAAACCAGTAATATTGTGAAGTATTTTACTATTTAAATAACTGCTTTCTATTTGAATATATTTTAAAATGTAATTCATTCCTGGGATCAAAGCTACATCTTCAGCATTATTGAGTCTTCAGTGTCACATGATCCTTTAGAAATCATTCTAATATGCTGATTTGTTGTTCAAGAAACATTTAATAATAATAATAATAATAATAATAATATTTAAAACAGTTGAGTACATTTTTAATGCTAAAATAATGCTAAAAGTCAGCTTTGAAATCACAGGAATAAATTACATTTTAAAATATATTCAAATAGAAAGCAGTTATTTTAAAAATCAAAAATATTTCAAAATTTTACTGTTTTTGCTGTACTTTGGATCAAATAAATGCAGGCTTGGTGAGCAGAAGAGACTTCTTAAAAAACATTAAAATCTTGCTTACCAAAATCTTTTGACTGGTGGTCTACATTTAAACAGTAGGCCTACCTCTAAGCATTATCTCTTATTTATTATTAACAACTTTTTGTCATACTTCTGTTAAACTTAATTTAATAAAATATGTAAGACGTCCAAAGCAATACTTGTACTATATATGGTCAATAAAGGGATCATTTTAAATCTCTGTAAATATTCATTTCACTAATAATCAAATTATTTATTTGTTTATATATTTTATTATTATTTGATAATTAATAAACAATATTTAATCCCTGAATACCTCACAACATTGGGCAGAATTAAACCTCTTTATATGTTTTATATAATTTATCAAAACTGGATTTGTCTGAAAACGATTAAGGTTATGAATCTTTTAAGGATCTGAATCTTAAACTGAACTGAAGTAGACCTATGCAAATGTATTTAAACCAAGCTGATCAGTAAACACTGTTACTCTGTTTCCCTCTTTGTTCCACTATGTACAATACTCCAAATGTTCACCGATGTTCACGCAACACAATTGACACTTGTCCTGTTCTCTCGTCATCGGATGAATCATCTTCAAACTTAACTTGTGGAACAAACCACAATGTCCTACCACCGAAATGTTATAAGCTAGAATGGAAATTAACATGAAATATATCTAAAAATAGGCGGGGTACTAAGTGTATAAATAATAATGAACATATGTGAATGCTTTACAATATATTGCCACTTCAGTGGCTATTAAAGGTTTCAATGTTATTATTTAGGTTTAAACTCAACACATAGTGGTGCCTGTTACTTTTTACCGCGCTAGACAGGATAGACCAATCGGAATCATTTGCGATTACTGCCCCAGACATTTTATTTAATAATGGTATAGTATTCAAACAAAATAGTATTATGTCGTAATATATTTGCATTTACTGTCTGACTAGCATATATTTAACATATATTTTTCGTGTAAAAATATACCCAGTAAGATAAAAACATCCTACAATTTGAATGCGACTTAACTGATGTTACTGACTTTCTGAGCCACCAGACGCCCCCTGGAGGAAGTAAAGATTTTGTACGGCATAGAAACAGTTACTCGCAGTATGTGTTGTACGCACAGACGTCTATCATCAGTGGAGCTCTGAGATGCTCAGTGGTATCGGGTGACCGAACAGCGTCATAAAGAGCACCTGTTTGTGTGCATCACGACGTGCCAAACCCGTTATGTATACTGAAGCCTCGGGAAAACGGCAGAAACACATCTTTAGTCAGAAAAATGACAGCTCAGAAAAACAAACACGGACTCCTGGCTATTAAAGAGTTGGAGAACATTCTGGACACATGTAAACTTGACCTAAATCCAGTCGACGAGGTCTGGCCGAACTTGTACATCGGAAACGTGTAAGTACTAACGTTACTACATAAATGATCATGTGGTGTTGTAGCTTATTATAAGCTTTATTATATTATAATTTTATTATATTATTGTTATATTAAAATAAGATTTGAGAATAAGCTGATCTGTCAAAGTAACTATTTGTTTGAGATTCAATCATATACTGTGCATCCCTCTAGTGAACTCGATTCTGCCCTTGAATCACTTTTAATGACTGCCAAAGTGGTTGCCCTGTTACATAACACATCTTTCACCTTTTCTTTAGGGCCATTGCTCAAAATAGAAATGCTTTGAAGAAAATGGGCATCACTCATGTCTTAAATGCTGCCCATTCCAAGCAAGGCAGCATTGGGGACCAGAGTTATTACGGCAATACAATTGTGTATTACGGCATCCCAGCAGAAGACTCTTCATCATTTGATCTTAGTGTGTACTTTAAACTGGCTTCTGATTTCATCCACAAAGCCTTGAGGAAGAAGAATGGTAAGTGACCACAGCCAGTGATATTAATGTAATGCAAAAATGCAAAACTTGAGAGACATTTGATGTTTACTTTAAAACTGAAACACTGATTTACACCACTAGTCAAAAGTTTTGAACAGTAAGATTTTTAATGATTTTTAAATGATTTTAAAGTCTTTTCTGCTCACCAAGCCTGCATTTATTTGATCCAAAGTACAGCAAAAACAGTACAATTTGGAAATATTTTTACTATATAAAACAACTGTTTTCTATTTGAATATATTTTAAAATGTAATTGATTCCTGTGATTCTGTGAAAATTCCAAAGTTGAATTTTAGCATCATTACTCCAATCACATGATCTTTCAGAAATCATTCTAATATTTTGATTTGCTGCTCAAAAAACATTTATTATTATTATTATTATTATTATGCTGAAAACAGCTGAGTAGATTTTTTTTTAGGTTTCTTTGATGAATAGATAGTTCAGAAGAACACCATTTATCTGAAATAGAAATCTTTTGTAACATTATAAATGTCTTTATCATCACTTTTGGTCAATTTAATCCAACCTTGCTAAATCTAAGTATTAATTTCTATAGAAATAATAGAAAGCAGTTATTTGAAATAGTAAAAATATTTCACAATATTACTGCTTTTGCTGTGTTTTGGATCAAATAAATGTAGGCTTGGTGAGCAAAAGAGATTTCTTAAAAAAGAAACATTAAAAATATAAATTGTTAGTAAGTATTTATAGCCTTTATCTATCCTAAATAACACATGACATTAAAACTAATTGACATTGAACTTACATGTTTTGTATTAAAATTAAATTATTATGTCTGTTATACTGTACATGATTTTAGAAAAATAAAAAGACTAATTCTGTTTTTTATATAATCTGGAAAAGCTACATTATCTCTTAAAAAGTTCCCTTTAAACTTGATAAAAAGCTCATCTTCATTCTGAAATGCAATATAATATTTTAATGTTTTAATTATATTATTAGCCAGCTCCTGACAGTTACGGTGTCTTTTATCCATAGGAAAGGTGCTTGTTCATTGCATCATGGGAATGAGTCGGTCTGCCACTCTGGTCCTAGCGTACCTTATGATGCGTCAGCGTCTTACTCTCCGCACTGCCATCCAAACGGCTGTACTGCGACGGGCAATCTATCCTAACAGGAACTTTTTGAGCCTTCTCCTGGATTTGGACATTCAGCTACAGAGGAAGCGAATGCTATGTCCTATCCTCTGACGGAAAAACAAAATGTTATGACAGCACAAATGCACATGCATTCATTTTTTATAACTAAAGGGTGAGAAGGTAACCTCCATTAGTATGTTTACATTATTTATGATGTGTTTATATATTGTTTCATAGTAAAACTTGTGCCTTTCAGGTTTAGTGTATGTATAGACCATCTTTGTACTTTTCCATACATTTACAAGGATATTAAATAAAGTTTAAGAATTTAAATTTAATACTGACTTAAGTTTTAAGTGAATTTTTTAACTTTTGACATTGGCATTTGCATAGTCATATTAACATGGGTGATTTTAAATGTGGTGTAAATGAAGCAAATGAGAAGTGTATATGATATATTCAAGTTGCTGCTCTATGAACCACAGGTGCCACATGCTTCTCACACTGCAAATAATATTTAACAGTGGAGTCAGTATTCAGCATAGAATACTAAATTAAGCAGTATTAAATGATTGAATTGTGGCTTATTATTCAGCTGCAGAGAAAACCCTCACTGTGAGCAGCATTAGCTTTTACATTGCTTTTGGCAGCCACATTTGGCGAAATATACGGGCCAAGCACAACACTCTTCTGTTGACTCAGTCCTAAAAGCCTTGTTTAAATGACTGAGCAGCACTCGCTGATGTGATTTTAGTGCACCTTTATATTTTAATAGCAGAATAATGTGTTTCATTCAGCTTATTGATTCACAGAAGTTCCTTTGTTATCTCGGAGAACATTTAGTGGTGTGTAAAGTTTTGTTAAATGCACTGTATTACATTTAATTGCACATTAGTTTCTATTGACCATGAGCAGGATGAATATTAAATTTGTTTTACTGGTATCTGCCTATGTTAAATATTTTTTGAAAGTGTAACAACTGCACTGGTAGATTCACGTTCAGATGTTTCATAAAAACAAAGTGCCAAATAAAAGGTTCTGAAAGCTTTTTGGTTTTTGCTTTTACTTGTATACTCATGATAATTGTGAAAAACTAAATGTTTTTAAAGTTTAAAAAAAGCCACAAGCTCCTCCTCCTGCAAATAATAGAACTAAATGCATGTGTCAGTTATAAACTGTAAATGACCCTGTCTAGAATAGGTCATTATTCATGTAGTTTTGCTTTGTTTTCCCTTGTGCTTCTGACTTCTTCCTGCAGGGTGCAGTGCTGTGCCATGCAACGTTTGCATACGGGTTTTCTTCCAGCAGTGTAATCAGATTAATTAAAATCTTGCCGTTTTTTATGCTAAGTGTCCTTCCATAATATTTTCCTTTTTCTTTTCATCAGATATCCTTCATATGCTACAGGAACACAGGCTTCTTTTATTACGTTTAGCCACATTAAAAGAAATCTAGATAAATAGGTTATAAATTCAACTCTGTTCTCTATCACTTGTCAATGACATTTCATCATGCAGATGTTCTTGAATATAACCCGACCTACCAAAACTTTTAAGGAACAGCATTAACCCACAAAAACCTCGAGGAGAGAAACTAATTCCCCTGGACTGGCTTTATCCTGTCGTCACCCTGACAGCGTGACCTGCAGCTGTGCAGCCAGAGGAAGCAGGACCAACACGAGTCCCCGGATACACATCGCTTTCAGAGAACATTCAATTAAGACACTACTTTGCTTCCTGATTAGCTGCTTGGCATACACTGTACTATGATAAATCATGGAAGCTTTTGAGAAGAGAAACACAGAACAGACCCAAGCAGCTAAGCCAAATGTGTGTATATATTTTCAGCTAAGCTAAGTCATCTCCTGATTTGACTGTGGAGGAACCAGAGGCACAGAAGGGGTGATGTTGATGACCACATTAGTGTCACACAAGTGCTCTGGAAAGCAGATGCATGTGTACATGATTATATTGTGTCAGTGTTTTCTCATGGAAGACTGTCAAGCCTCAGATATCAGGATAAAGCAGCACAAACAAACAAATCATCCCAGCAGCAACATATATTTTGGCTAACTGTGAAGAAACAGAAAGCATAACTAAATATATATATATTTTTTTACTTTTTAAGTACTTTTGAAAAAAGTATGTTAAGCTTGACAAGACTGCATTTATTTGATCAAAAAATACAGTAAAACTGTTTTCCTGCCAAACGGAATTTTCCGGGTTTCCGTGTTCTCACTGTTATACATTTGGGTGCGCTACAGGGTTGCCAGGTTTTCACAACAATATGTGTTGATGATCGCATTATTTTTCATGTGCATATGCTTACATATGAGATCACTGGTTTCTGCGTCTTCCTCGTCTATGTTTTTGATCGGCACATTCTAACAAGGTTGCCAGGTTTTCACAACAAAACTTCCCCAATTGCTACTCAAAACTAGCCCAATCGCGTTTCGAGTGGGGGTCCCCCTCCCCAATTAAAAATCACGTTCTGGGGATAAAATATACATTTTTGTTCCCCTGGTAAATTGGCATTTCAAGGGCTAAATATGATGTTATATTGGGGTCGATTCAACACGCGGACATTGAAAACAACCTGCAGAAACAGTGTTAAAGTAGCCCAATTCTGCAGGAAACCCGCGGACTTGACAACACTGTGGGGCTATTACACATCTCCTGAATGAGTCTAGAATGCAGTGTTGCCAAGTCCCCGGTTTTCCCGCAGAATTGGGCTACTTTAACACTGTTGCCATGGGTTGTTTTTCATGTCTGCGGTTGAAGCGACCCCAGTATGTGATATCTGTCCCACTGGAATGCGAATTTTACCGGGGAACCCCGCCAAAAACGTGTATTTTACCCCACGGAATGCGATTTTTAACAGGACCCCCCTCTAAATGCGATTGGGCTGGTTTTGTTGTGAAAACCTGGCAACCCTTCTAGAATGTGCCGATCAAAAACACAGATGAGGAATATGCAGAAACGAGCGATCTCATATGTAAGCATATGCATATAAAAAATAATGCAATCATCAACACTAAATCGCATATAAATGAAAACTGCATAATGTTATCAAGTGAAATGTCGATCCAGGAAGTGGTAAAGGACTGTGCAAACTCACAGCAGTGCTGATGGAAGCCATCTACTAGAATGAAGCAGATTTTTGTTTGTTTGTTTGTTTAAAAGTAGTGGGTCTGTTCTTTATTTTGATATATTGCATGTTCAGATATCATAAAATAAATTATTCTGGGGGCCATGAAATTTTAGTGAATATCATCAAAAATGTTGGCATAACTGGCAACATTGTTCAAAAACACTAGCGGGGAAAGAGTTAATTGTGGAATACACTTCATATATTTTAAACTGTGGCGGAAATAACAATAAATAAATAAATAAATAATAATAATTATATATATATATAATATAAATAAGAAATAATATATAAAATAAGTCTTCAGTGTTACATGATCCTTCAGAAATCATTCTAATATGCTGATTTGGTGCTCAAGAAACAGTTCTTATTATTATCAATGTTAAAATAGTTGTGCTTTTTAATATTTTTGTGGAAACTGATACAGTTTTATTTGAAATGGAAATTGTAACGGTTTAAGTCTTTGCTGTCACTTTTGATTAATTTGATTCATCCTTCCTTGATGACTAAAAGTATTAAAAAATCTTACTGACCTCAAACTTTCAAACTATTTACTTTGAATTCAGGAAGTCTCCATGACGTTTAAAAAAACACAAAAGAAAAGCAGTCTGAATGATTCATGGATTGGATCTACCACGGTAATTTGAAACTGGCAAATTTGGACCAGTTAATACAAATTACATATGCTGCTTTTCCAAATAAAGATTAAAGAAAGCCAAGCTTAGTCCCATGCACTTCAGTGTGTTATTTGATTCAACAGGACAAGGACGGTAAAAAAAACCAAAAAAAAAACACACACACAGAAAAGTCTATTAAAATCCATGAAACATACTATGTGTTATTGTGATTCTTTTGTGTACAGTATGAGGTTTCGATAATAGTGAGTAATAAGCAGATCTTGAGGAGGAACAGGTGTATGTGGCTTTCACACCCAGGCCATTAATTCCTTTTTATTAGCTTCATAAAACCATAATTACTACGGGGCTCAAAGCTTATTTTACCGGCATGGAAAGAACAACTCTTAGTTAAGTCTTTTCCTGTTTTACACATATAGCCTAATTTACTGAAGCATTTGAGCACTAACTAAACACTTTCAGCTGGAGTGCAAAGAAGACAGCGTATCTTTGAGAGGGGTATCTGACACGCTCCAATTACCGAACATGTCACTGCACTTGCATGTGCAAAGATCTCACCATTTATCAAAGACTCGCCCTCGAGGCAAATGAAAGGAACATCTGGATTTCAAGAGTGTTTAACCTAGCAGCTGGCGAGACCTCGTGAGATTGTGTGTATTTCCCTGCACAATGACTCATGATAAAGACGTATGCGTGCAATGAAAGCCGCTGATGACCCACCTTTACCTTCGTCTGCGCTGCGAGAGTGATTTACAATAATGGGAGTCTAGCCAAGATATACACAATATGTGCAGAACATGCTCAAAAAATCATTGTCTAGGGAAAGACAGTCTTCTAAAAGCAAACCTGACTGCCCACTAAGACCTGGAAGAGCTCTTTGTATCCAGGGAGGTTTATAATTATACACCATTTAAAAAAAGAAACAGCCTCCAGAGACATATCTGTGGACTGGCTGTCGACAACGTCCCTGACCAAGGAGAGAAGAGCAGGCAATCTGAGAACGGGGGGGAAAAAAAGGGCCACCGGCTGCAAAATGTAAGTTCACAAAAGGAGGGGAGATTTTAGAGGCTTTTAGAAAGTAACATTTTGGTGTTTTGGAGAGCTATTACGGAAGCTAACCTCACTGAATCGCTCTCGGCTCGTTTTCTTTGCCACACCTGAGCTGTAAACACATTTGCCACAACAGTCAAGGAATCCTAAGTAGAATGATATTCCATAAAAAGCCCTCAGTATTCATTTTAATGATGTTAAGAGCTGAAGTGGAGTGTCAGTGCGCTCACAGCCTCTTAGCAACAAGAAGATTTCACGAGCGAAGGCCTCAGGTGGGCTCGACTAGTTTGATGGGCTAGTGGAGAATACATCTAAACTGCATGTCAGGCAGCGTGATAATATTCAATACCATACTGCAATTTTCAAATAGAAAAAGGTCCTTCTTTAAACATTTTTGGGGCAGGATGTCTCTCAAGGAGCTGTGCGCCTATGAAACACCATCCGTTGCCGAAATGCAGAACTTCATGTTGGCTGACAGACGCCCCACTGGACATGTCAACCAAGTGTGGCCTAATGTGTACATTGGCAACGAGTATGTATTATGTTTTCTATTCAAATAGAAATTGAATAAAATGTACAGAACTACAGATGTTCTCCATGTTTGTTTTTTCTCAGGGTCGCGGCACGGGACAAGCCAATGTTGTATAGTATGGGGATCACACACATTGTGAATGCTGCTAGTGGACCCCCTCATGTCAACACTGGACCCCACTTTTACAGAGACATGGATATTGATTACTTTGGAGTGGAGGCTGATGATTCCTCAGATTTCATCATAAGTGTGTTTTTCTATCCCACAGCGAGGTTTATACGAGCTGCGCTGTCAAAAAACGGTGAGTTAAATTGGAGGAAACATCCTCATGAACATTCTTAATGCAATATTTAATAACCTATCACTTGGAAGTCTATAACTATGTAAAATATAAAAAATTAGTACCATGCTTTGCCCTACTTGGGGAATGCTTCATTTTCCCACCTGCCGCCGTATTCGACGCGCACAAAGTCACACGCTACGACTACCACAACCCAGTAAATGTGGTCCTTTTTAGTGTAAAAATTGCAGTACATATGTGTTTCCACGTTAATCTACTTTTATTTCAATTTTATAGCTAGTAACGGGACCTAGAGGAAAAATAATATAATCAAGGAAATTAGCTTTTTGAAACTGAGGAAAAAAAATTACTTCACAAACTGCTTCACAAAATCATCAAAATCACAATCAAGCACTGAAAGCAGCCTAAAAATTTGTTTGGTCAAAACTGTATAAATGCAACGCGAACACAGACCAAGCATGCATAAAGACACCTGTTTATAAATTACAAATGTACAAATGAAAACGTAATCTATTGTATATAATCTACAACACATTAAATAAAAATTCATAAGGGTCTTTTTTTTTTTTTTTTTTTTTTTTTTTTTTACATTTTTACATTCTGAAAGCTAAATAAATAAGCTTTCCATTAATGTATGGTTTGTTAATATAGTAAAATATTTGGCTGAGATACAGCTATTTGAATACAACTAATATTACTTACAAAAAATGTAATTTTGATATATTTACAGTAGGAAATTTATCCTTTTATCATTTTGACCCATACAATGTATTTTTGCCTATTGCTACAAATATACCCGTGCTACTTACGTAAGACTGGTTTTGTGGTAAATTAAAACACTACGTAAAATGAATGCGACTTCCTCTACTTTAGCAATCTACCCCCCCTTCCCCCCCATACTATGTTGTTTTCAATCCATTTATGAATAAGACCACAGTAAACACTCTCCAATGAAATTTAAAACCATCATGTCTAATGGCACTGAAGTAATCCTTTGGCTATAGCCTACTAAAAGTAGCATTTGCTCTGTAAAAATGTTATGAATGGATTGTGTTCTGTTCTTCAGGGAGAGTGTTTGTCCACTGTCTGATGGGAGTGAGCCGCTCTGCCACCCTGGTGTTGGCCTTCCTCATGATCTGTGAGGATCTTACTCTAATGGAGGCCATTAAAGCCGTACGGCAACACAGGGACATCTGTCCTAATCCTGGCTTTCTTAACCAGCTTCGACATCTTGACATGAGCCTCGTACGAGAGAGGAAGAAAAAACTGGAAGCTTACAAATTGTAACTGAAAACTTGGTAACATTGTGATGAATCCCATTTCAAGAGCACATCCCTTAAGGGCCTCCTTCCCCATGGCCTTGACCCAGATCTATTGGGCCAGATCTTATTTGCTAATATCCATTGTAGTGCAATGGCAAAGCGGGTATCAGAAGGCAAAATTGAAGGGCTTCCCCATAAATACTAAATAACCTCCAAAGGGCAGCAGGGTCGCAAAATAAATGGCAGGTTTTTAAATTTCTTCCAGATGAGATATACTTTGAACTTGTTTTGAAATGAGCCAGCAAGCATGTTTGGTTTTTTACTGGAGTGAAATGAAACGGTTGTGGCTTGCTCTTTATCATGGGAAGGTGGAAGAGCCATGCATGGCTACATGACTTAAGGGTTGGTCCCCTGTAGTGAGTTTCTAATGGGTATCATATGCTTCAACATATTTATGGTTTCTGGTCAAACACGCTGGAGTTGTGACCTACGGATATTTATGAAATTGATGACCAAACACAAATGTGATGATAAAGCATTTAAATTATTTCTTAGTTCAGACCAAAAGTCCAAAACTGTCACACTGTTCCCACTGAGACATATATTTTCTTGTTTATATGTGAAATAAATTATACAGGACTTCAGCAATTATGTGGTGTTTTGTTCTGAAAATTTCCCACAGGCAAACGTGATTACACAAGCAGAAAGGTCAAACTAATATGTGTAAATACAAACTGTCCCATGAAAATATGCATTGATCATTCTACTCACAACACAAGTATTGAATTAACAGGGACTATATCTATAACTTTTTTTTTTTGACAGAAAAGCTCCTAAAGACAAACCGTTGGTCTCTCAAATGCAGGCGGTCTATGAGACACCATCTATATCGGATCTAAGGTGTCTGCTCCTGACAAACAGACAGCCTTTCGGACCCATCAGCCTTATCTGGCCCAGCTTGTACATCGGGGATGAGTAAGTACCGAACCGTCACATTCTTGGGGGAAAAAAACACTGATCTAACCAAAACACTCAAGTTTCACGGTTATCCACATTTTTCTCGTCCAACTTGAACTTTACGTTTCCGGTCTGTGTAGCCAAACGTATTTCAGAGCCGATAACATAACGTTAAACCTACGAAAATGTTTTTTAAAAGCACATGGCGCCATCACTTCACAGTGTCGCAATGATTGTCTTTTTGTAGTTACTCACCTGTCATAGTTTAAGAGTGGGTAGATGACATGAAGCGACGCGAGGTTAGCCGCATTAAAAACAGATGAGCGCATATACAAATTCGCGGTCATTTTGTCCACAAAATTAAAAAAAACACACATTATTTTGTCATC
>JAHKKF010536231.1:0-14170 GCA_019740295.1 Labeo calbasu
ACATCATGGTCCACGTCGCCATCCGCCGAAATAATGCTTCCCAGATAGGTAAATCAATCGACCTCTTGGATTCAGGTGGATTCAGGTGATTCACTGGAGGGCAATATTGCATTTTTCAAGGGTGTAAACAACTGTGCATTGCGCAGTTTTTCACACATACACGCAATATTCATATCATATGACAAAACTCCTCATTCTGGACAAGTTCCTCTAGAACCACTGCTGTCAATCTAATTATTTGTTCAATGATTGAAAAGATGTAAAAAAAAATTACTTTTGCGAACTAGTCCTAGGTTTTTCACTCAGTCTGGAAAAAAACACTGCAGTACAATTCTCTGGACTTGCTAAGTCAATGATTGTCAAAAAAATTATGAAATTTACCCTTTGGGAAGCTATAACGGGGTTGTTTAGAAAAGGGGCCTGTCCAAAATCCGAAGACCCCAAATCCTATAAATCCTAAAGGAAAACTCAAAACTTCACAAAACCTGGTGAGCACATGCGACAGGTGATTCTAAACAAGCATAAAAGTTTTAAGGAGATCAGACCACAGCTGGCACTGTAACAGTCATAAACATTACAAAACATAATATTTCTATGTTGTTTTATTAGTTTTTTTTATGTTTAGTTATTTTGAAATGATAGATAGATAGATAGATAGATAGATAGATAGATATTCATTGATTTTCATTAACAGCATTAAAACATTATTTACGCAGATAAATAAAATCAACAAATATAAGGAGAATAGATAAATTAATTTAAAAAAGGAATAAATTCATATATGACACATAAAAACAAGAGCTTGTTAATGCGTATTCAGAAAATTAAAAAACGAAATGAGCGTATTCTTAAAAAAAAAAAAAAAAAAAATCAGGCTATTTTTCAGCAGCCACCATCCAAATGTTTTGCAGTCTATTTTATAGATTCTTTTAAATGATGATTTCATTCATATTTATTAATTACCTGACTATTATAAACTCACAAGCACGTTACTAAAACATAAAGCCAAGCGACATGTGAACGCTGTCACTTTTCTTTCTACATTCTCTGGACGGTGGTCATGTGAAACATGACGCACGCTCATAGGCTGACGCTTTGCTCTCGCTTAACGTCTGTAAAGGTGTGGGTTCATTTCCTGACCCTTTCCGCGCGTGCAGCATCAGCTCCTCAAAGGCTGTTGCATCCTCCTGAGGGACCGTCGGCGCTCTTCACAGACTGCACTCTACATACCGGTCTCTGAATCGCAATCTGGGTAATGCCACTCACTCATTTGCGAGCACGGATGTGTTATATTGTCTCTCACAGCATACACGCGGCTGTTCGCGGGGATACTACGGAATTACAGCCGCAACAAATGATGATGTGACAGCCATCCGTTCAGATAGATAATAAAAGCACGCTGTGCAGTGGACGCTGCATTTCTGCTAACGAAGCAAAGCCTCAGACGAGCCTTTCCCAGATGAATAGATACAGTAGTGTTCACTACTGACAAGCATCAGTCATTTGGAATAATACCCTGCACACTGCATTACAAACATTCTGGGAGGAGGAGAAACAGGTTTTAAGGTAATTGAAATGTCCTTCCATAAGAGTAGACATGCACTTGTGCTGAAATGGTTTGATTTGGATTTTGCAGTGTAATGCAAGTGTTAAAATTACAATTCAATCTGTAAATGTGGCAGATTATGGATCTTGCTGCATGTTCTTTGTTTGCATGAATTAAAAAAAAAAATTACAAAAATATTTCTTACACACATATAGTAGTAAACAAGCATGCAACAACCACAACAGTGGGATCACTATACAGAACCACAGGACACAATATGAAGGTGGAAGAATCGTAAAATATGGTAATTCTGGCACACTATGGCCACCATTAATTATATATTAATTTCTATATATTTAAAGTGTCTTCCTGGATTAAGATATTTACATTACAGATATTTATTACTGATATTTTGCTTTTAATTTAATTGTTTGTAATTTATCTATTTTTGTTTTTTTTATGTAATGGTTAATTCAGACAGATTGATCAAAGATAGATAGATAGAAAGACATCTTTGCGATGGCAGAGCATTATAGTAGTCATATGTCTCTCGCAGGGCTGTAGCTTTTGGCGGAAAAGTCATGTTTTCCACGGGGTAAAGCATATGTTGTCTGTTTCTAGCAGACTCGACACATACACAGATGCTGTTTTAGTGGAGACATGATTTCTAGGCCAGTGATGCTCTATCTGCCAAGGGGGCCTGGCGTGTTTGGAGCTGCTTTTCAACTGTTTGTTTTGCTGGATTTACATGGCAAGCTCTCCAGCAGTGTGCTCTTGGCAGATGTACTGCTTGAGGGAGCATGTTTGTTTGACTCAAGCTATGGTAAACCACGCAGTCTGAAGTTTTTAAAGCATCACTCTGAGTCGCTTCGACAGGGGAGAGCCCATCAAGGGCTGTTCTGAGAACAATTCTTGTCCTGTTGCAAGAAATGCAGTCGACACATGTACATGAACATGACATAATACTACTATACTATGATTAAAAGGGAAAATGACCATTTGTGACCCTGGACCACAAAACCAGATATAAGGGTCAGTTTTTTGAAACCGAGATTTATACATCATCTAAAGCTTCCCATTGATGTATATGGTTTGTTAGGATGGGACAATATTTGGCTGAGATACAAATATTTGAAAATCTACAATCTGAGGGTGCAAAAAAATCAATAAGTTGTCCAAAAGAAGTTCTTAGCAATGCATATTACTAATCAAAACTTACATTTTGATATATTCACGGTAGGAAATTTACAAAATGTCTTCATTAAACATGATACTTAAAATCCTAATGATTATTGGTATAAAAGAAAAATCGATAATTTTGACCCATACAATGTATGGTTGGCTATTGCTACAAATATATCCATGCTACCTAAGACTGGCTTTGTGGTCCAGGGTCACATATACTGTAATATTTAAAGAAATAGTTCACCCAAAATTAAAATTTGCTGAAAATTAACTCACTAAATGGCTTCCTCCGTGGATGTAGATGAGTTTGTTTCTTCACTGGAACAGACTTTTTTTAAGGGCTTTTGAAGTTAAAAACTGCATGTTTGTAAGAAACAAATCCTTGAAACCATTTGTTCTGGCCATATTCCATAGTCCATATTTCATAATAACACTTGCTCGAGTGAAAGTCAATCATCTGTTGTCCTTTCACATCAAAATCCAATGATATTAGATTAGATTTCTTTAGAACTGTTTTGTACGTTTTTTTCCGCTTGTAAACATTGCTTGGATTTGTGTATATTTCACTCCTGATTCAGACAAGATGCCTTTTTACTGAAGATAGTATATTACAGATAGAGTACATGTATATTTGAGCTGGATGCAATGATTTGAAGTAAAAATGTTTTTCAAAATATATTTTTGAACTGGTGTCATGTAAATTATTTTTGGACTATTGTGATGTATTGTCAGCCGTTTGGACTTTCATTCTGATGGCACCCATTCACATCCATTGGTGGGCGAGTTATGTAATGTTAAATTTCTGCAAATTTATTCCGATGAAGAAACAAAAACTTCTACATTTCGGATGACCTGAAGGTGAGTACATTTTCAGCAAAAAATTTTTTTTACCCTTTACAAAACACCCCCCTCCTAAGTTACTGTTGCTATGTCCAACAAACAATGCCGCTCTCAAACTACACATCATATTCCCACACAGTGAAAAATACATCGGAAGCACGGAGGAAACTGACAACACGCCGTCATTTTTTAAGAAATTAAAAAAATTTGTGGCTCTTTAATGTGTCGTGACAGATCACTGTATTGCTTATTAGATCAATTGACACATGAACCGATTGTCTTTTTTATCATTCTTTACTTAATGCATGAAAAAAACATGAATGAACATAAGAACGTATTATATGTCAACCACGGAATAATGCTGATAAACACAATTTTCCACCGAAGGTAATCTACTCTCTCGACAAAGTGGCGGATTCTGCATTATGATTGGTCAGATCGCCTATCAATCAAGCTGTTTGCGAAGGGTCAATTAAGAGTCAGTGGCAGATTCTAAAATTCTTACATTTTCACATTAGCATACATCCCTGTAACCAATTAGAAACAACTTTGACATTAAAATAATCACATAAATGGACAGGATTGCATTATACTCTTTGACAAAGAAAAACGAATGATGATATTCCTCTTCCCTCTGTTCATATTTTAAATCCATGCAACTGCCCCAGATTTCAGCATAAATATATTCTCTCCATACACAGCAGAGATGAGTGCTTTTTGAAGAGAATGGGGTGAAAAATCCTTCCTTCACTACCTGGCTAAATGGCCTGGAGATGGAAAAATATTGTTACAGGAATGATATTTAAATAATTGAAAAAGGACGACTTTAAAATTGCAGGCTTGCCATGATTTCAAGTGCAAAGTTAGAGGCTTCCTCACCGAAATATTCATGCCATTATTTAAGAGTGGATATATCAGGAGTAGGGATTCATTCAAAAATGATCAGAGCTCCTGCCTCTCCATTTCACAAAGCGAGAACCGGCTCTCGCGGCTGCGGAGAAGAGGTTCATTTTAATAATGAAGAAGGACGTTCACCTTACTATCTCCCCACAGCGTTGTTATAAGTGACATCATAGATCAGGCCGACAAGCTGTGTCAAGAGAAGCCTCTCAGCATTGTGATTGCGGCGCTTTCTGTTTGTTGCTGACTTATGTAGCACACATCAAAAACAAATTACAATGTGTTTATGAGTGAACAGAGCACTGAGTCATCTGCTCAGGATTGCTTGAGCTATCCAAAGAGAGAGCTTTAATGCTTACTGCTGAGTTGGACATGTGCACGCTTCGCTGCGCTGGCATTTGCACTTTATATGACTTACGCTGTGTAAACAATGATTTAAAAAGTTCATTTTTCTCCCGAATGGACCCATTAACATGACAGCTATTGTACCGTAGGTTGGTTTTGAGTTTTTGTCAGTGGTCATGACTGAAAAGTGGGAATAAGCTGAAAATGCATTTTTTGACTTTTTATTGTTTTTGGATTAGATTTTTTGTCCTGAAATTGTTGTCTGCTTATATTTTTTGGTTAGCACTTTTCATGACATTGATGTTTATATCTTAATATCTTTATGGCTTATAGTCACATTTAGGATATTAGAGCTAGGTGATAATATATTTTATATTTAACAGTGGTTTAAGCAATTAAGCTTGTACAATTGAAGTCAAAACTTTACACACACCTTGCAGAATCTGCAAAATGGTAATTATTTTACCAAAATAAGAGGGATCATACAAAATGCATATTATTTTTTTATTTAGTACTGACCTGAATAAAATATTTCACATTAAAGACGTTTACATATAGTTCACAAGAGAACACAATAGTTGAATTTATAAAAGTGACCCCGTTCAAAAGAGTGATAGTTGTTCATGAGTCCCTTGTTTGTCCTGAACAGCTAAAAACTGCCCGCTGGTCTTTAGAAAAAATTTTCAGGTCACACAAATCCTTTGGTTTTTCAGCATTTTTGTGTATTTGAACCCTTTCCAACAATGACTGTATGATTTTGAGATTCATCTTTTCATCTTTTCACACTGAGGACAACTGAAGGACTCATATGCAACTATTACAGAAGGTTCAAATGTTCACTGATGCATTAAGAGCCTGGGGTGTAAACTTTTGAACAGAATAAAGATGTGTACGTTTTTCTTATTTTGTCTAAATTATTATTATTTTTTTTTTTTCATTTTTTACTGCCTTTAGAAGTTACAAATGATACATGTTTCCCAGAAGACAAAATAAGTTAAATTTACCCTGTTTTTCAAATTCAAAGGTTTTCACCCCCTGGCTCTTAATACTTGGTTTTTCCTTCTGGAGCATCATTGAGCATTTTGGTCTGAAAAGATGGATCTCAAAATCATACAGGGCTCAAATACACAAAAATGAATTTGTGGAACCTGAAGGATTTTTCTGAAGAACAGAACAAACAAGGGGCTTGTAAACAACTATCACTAAACAAAAAAAAAAAAAAACACACACACACAATCAAGCGTATAACATATTAATATATAATAATATAAAATACTTTTACAAAATGTTGTTTACTTGTATTCCTGTTTTATTCAAGTTTTTTTTAGTCTAACATTTGTACACAGATTGCATCTGTCCCCCTAAACCATGAGCCTCATGTCCGTCAATTTTTTTTTTTTAAATCACCCCACAATTTTTGATCGTCTCTCTTTGTGCTTTAAATAAACGCCAGTGAATTAAGTGGGGTAGCGGCAATTGCTGAATAAGAACCCAGTCAGCAGCTGCTTTATAGCCTGACATCTGAAGCTGTCTCTTGATTTGTCCTTGGGGCGGGATGTGCATGCTGGCCGTCCATAAATCAGGCAACAGAGACCCGCTGGCATATACAGGCCCAGCTGGAGAGAGAGGCTAAAACTAAAGCTGCAACATTATAGGTTTAGAGGTTTCAATTGCATCATGAAAAACTCTAAAATGTTGTTTTTTATGTCAAATTTGATTTTAAATGAATTGTCTTGGAAATAAGAAGAGAATTTGAATCAATTTAAAAGACATTAAAGTTAATCCAAATTTTTAGAGTTGATGATGATGAAATGAGTAAAATGAAGGTGGCCTGGGAACAAGGAGCTTAGCATTATTAACTGTCACTTACCCAATTTACAGGACAGGATTTAACCTGGTGTTAAAGGAACCCTCACGTCATTCAAAACATGTATGACTTTTTTCAGTGGAACTCAGGAGAAGATATTGTGAAAAAGGTCTCAGTGATTTTTTGGTCCAAGAAAAGAAAGGAAAACACCACAGTGACCTATGATATAAAACCTTTGACTTTCAATTCATTTCTACTTTAGGCTCTCAAAGAGAAACCGAGCATGATCTTTCTAAATCCTTTAAGAAACCAGCTCACTGTAAGAGAATTCTCCACAACGAAGAAGGATTATGAGAAAATTTACGCTAAATTGGATTTGATTCCTGTCCTTTTTCCTTCTCTTATTAGACCCAGTGGTTTAAGTGTATGTTATAAAGGCTAGAACTGCAATTAGAGTAAATGAAAGCTCGGACTGTTCCAGTAATGGCCCTTAGGGTTGTTCATACAGAGTGCAATCTCAGCTCTTTGCGAGTTGGTTTCTATTAGTGCCATGCTGCTGTGCTTGTTTTGTTTTTTAAGCAAAGGAATCACTGCCATTTTGCCGTGGAAGGAAAATTAGAACGTTGAGGGAAATTAGCTGTTTAATAGTCAGTGTTCAACGCTTCAGAACTTGTCAAACAGGGGTTCGCTCAGTGCTAGTCGTTTATATTTAGCATTTTCCTAACCATAGGACATTTATTTTGTCCTGTTTGGCTTGCTCAGTGACATGAACCGTCCTGCTGCCACTTTAAATAGTGATGTATGAGCTTATTTACACTGAGAAAACAACACTGCCGCTGCTGAAAAGACCACCGTAGTTGTTCACCAGCATACTCTATGTTGTTTTGGATGTTGGTGTTCAGCATGGAATGCTGATTTTTTTTTAACTAGCTTTTTCACACTCACATATAGTCCACATGAGAAAATAATAGTTGAATTTATAAAAATGACAGAGTTCAAAAGTTTACATACACTTGATTCTTAATACTGTGTTGTGGTCTGAATGATCCACAGCTGTTTTTTAGTGATTTAGTTGTTTATGAGTCCCTTGTTTGTCCTGAGCTGTTAAACTGCCCGCTGTTCTTTAGAAAAGTCTTTCAGGTCCCTCAATTCTTCGGTTTTTCAGCATTTTTGTGTATTTGAACCCTTTCCAATGAATACATGATTTTTACATCCATCTTTTCACAGAGAACAACTCTGAGGGACTCATATGCAACTATTACAGAAGGCTCAAATGCTCACTGATGCTCCGGAAGTAAAAACAATGCATTAAAAGCCGGGGGGTGAAAACTTTTGAATTTGAAGATCAGGTTAAATGTAACTTTTGTCCTCTGGGAAACATGTAATGGAAACCTTGTACCATCTGAAGGGCAGTACTAAATGAAAAAAATATGATATTTAGGCAAAATAAGAAAAATGTACATATCTCCATTCTGTTCAAAAGTTTTCACCCCCGGCTCTTTTTCCTTCTGGAGCATCAGCGAGCATTTAAACCTTCTGTAATAGTTGCATAGGAGTCCCTCAGTTGTCCTCAGTGTGAAAAGATGGATCTCAAAATCATACAGTCATTGTTGGAAAGGATTCAAATACACAAAAATGCTATAAAACCAAAGATTTTGATGAAGATCTTACTAATGTTTTTGTTTTTTGGTGGCCTTCATAATTTGCTTTTTCTGTGAGTTCTTGTTCCTTTAGAGGGATAAGGGACATTAAAGGGATAGTTCACCCAAAAATTAAAATTCTGTCAGTAACTACTCACCCTCATGTTCAAACCCATGTTGTTTATTTGGAACACAAACCACCACATTCAAGGCCCAGAAAGGTAGAAAGGACATTGTTAAAATAGTCCTTTTGACTGTTTAAAGAAGAACGAAGGTGTTACGGGTTTGGAACGACATGAGGGTGAGTACTTAATGACAGAATTTTCATTTTTGGGTGTACTGTCCCTTTAATGTGACGTCTTCACACTAGATACTAAATTAAGTGTTGTTTTTCTGT
Source organism: Labeo calbasu (assembly GCA_019740295.1). NCBI lineage: Eukaryota > Metazoa > Chordata > Actinopteri > Cypriniformes > Cyprinidae > Labeo > Labeo calbasu. The sequence goes on from JAHKKF010536231.1 coordinate 8,661, forward strand.
CATGATTGATGTGATTTGACTTCACTTTTTATATTGCAGACATATTTGTGTTGTGAACATGTTTAAACCCCCAGAGCTATATTGAGTCTGGTGCGGTCGGACAGATAAGAGGTCAGATAGAGCTGCCAGATAAGAAGTAAATAACTGTTCTGGAGCAAAGGCAGGGAGGACAGACACCACACTCTACCAGAGCACTGAGGGGAAGTGTCATCACATGCTCCTTTAAAAAGAAGCAGAGGGGAAGCTAAGGAAGTGAGAAGAGTCATATTTTTGGAGGCAAGGAGAAAAAAAGAGAAATTAGACAAGGCAACTGAGCAGGTGAGAGGAAGTGAGCAGTTCTTAAGATCTGAAGGTGTCTGTGTGAGTAAAGATGTAATGCCACATACAACCAAGTGTGAAATATACAATATATAGAATGTACAATTGATATTATATTATATTTATATAATGTGGGTTATACGAAATTATACGAAATGTTTCTTGAGCACCAAATCAGCATAGAATGATAGGATAGATCATGTGATACTGAAGACTGGTGTAATGATGCTGATAATTCACTTTTAATCATAACAGGAATAACTTATATTTTAAAATACATTAAAACAATTTTTCCAAATAGCTGAAAATATTTTCATAGTATATTTGCAGCTTCAAATGTGGGAAGATGGCTGACGTGTACTGGTAATGCACTGAAATATAGTGGTCACTAGAAATCAAGGAGGAAAGGAATTAAAAAGAAAGGAACGAGAACGAGAATTGACAAAGGAGAGGGATGTTGGGGTATTTGGGGAGAAGTGGGTCAGCAGCCCTAGGTACCATGGCAACGGAGATATACGAGCATCTGTCTATTGATCTGCAGACTCATTGGTGTAATAGAGTGAGCCAGGTGATAAACGAGCATGCTGACAAGGCCTGCGCTGGGTCACACTTCCTTTTGCAGCACATCTCCGTTGGCATCTCTTCACATACCTACAAAATATACATGGGATGTTCATCTTATATTATTATCCGTGTTTCATAAATAAACAAATGGACACATATGACAAACAATCTCTCAAACATCAACTGGCCTTATAAGCAAACACGTTAACAAACATGTTTGTGTAAGCTAACCTCAAAAACACTGAATTGTAATCCACCAAATGAATAGTATGGTACTTCTGTTATCACAGTGTTCATTGCGCCCAGTGGTGTCTTTTAGTTTTCGCTGTGAATAATTGACTGTTCATTTACAAAAAATCTCTCCAGGGACTTGAGGACCAATTTAAAACATAACTCAACTCAATTTAATGGTTCCCCTTTTTGGCTTCAGTGTACACTGCGGTGTGGTTTTATCTGTAATATGGTTATGCAGTATGTACGCGAGACATATTTGGTGTAAGAAGAAAGAAACAGGCTACACAAAATGAATGATATTGCTCTATAAGGTGGCTGTAGGAAAGGAAGTCCTATCTAGCTTTTAGTTAAAAGTTCACTTGACCACCTTATTGGTAAGGTGGTCTTCACAGGGGCTGAATTAGTGCTAGGCGATTTACCAGTTTAAACGGTAAACAGGTTTGAGTTATGCACACGGTATGAATTTTTAAAACAAGTGACTAAGCAATGTGAATAGCATTGTGAATTGAGAGGAAATGGCGTTAACTGCATACACTTCTGACTAATAGTTAAAGAACTATTAATAACACGCAATTATTTAACTGTGCAAATAAACCACCTGTAACTGAGAGACGCTGAAGACAAATGCAAAGAGAAAATACTGTAGCTCGCAGAGCAAACTCACCATTCACGATGCCCCAAATATTGGAAGAAACCTAAATACTGAATTGGAATTTGACTTAAACTGGAACTGACTTAAAACTTAAGGTGGTATTTTCTTTTCACTTCATAATGAATATTAATGCAGTATTTAAAAGCGCAGCGCTGCTGTGTTTACAGCGGTAATCAAGTAAAAACTGCAACGCAGCCATTTCATAAGCGCCACCTGCTGTCAGAGATTTGCGTTCTCATTCAGCAGGTCTGCTATTTATGTTTCGTTCAGATGTTTTATGTCGCATAATTTCACAAAACTAAGGTCAGACCATTCTGTTTTTGCTTTCAGTTTTGAAATTATACAATCTAATTTACATAAGAAACTGATATATGAAGTAGGAGTATGCGATGATGTCGTAATTGATGTTTTAACGATGTGCAATTTAACTTTATGGAGTATATGGCAAAAAACAAACAAAACACGCCTATGGAGTGCACGCATACATTACCTGATGGTCTATTAAAATGCATTTAGAATGGTCACAAAATTCAAGATATAGGAGCAGAAAATGTATATACACTGCCCTCCAAAAGTTTGGAAACACCCCCTGGCAAAGTGTGGTTTTGGATGATATCAGCATAAATCCTTAGCATTTTTTGGTGCAAATACATTAAAGTAATTTGACATTATTATTGAAGACCAGCAATAATAATTTTCATTTTGATTACATAATAATGGCAAGATATACATGTCAAAGTCACACATGCCCCTTTGCCAGCTGTGATGCCTGGTTACTGGTTTAAACTTGGCTCAGGTTTTTAAAAGATTTTTGGGTCAGCACACCTTAATAGCTTTAACAATCGATTGCCGATTAAGTTTAGAATACAATGAATTTAGGCCCAGATTATGCAGAGCTGTAAAAGCTGCTAATGGTGGATATTTTGATTAATCGAAAATTTAAGTTTTTTGTATGTATAAACTGTTTATGTAATAAAATACGTTTTCGTAGTTTGTGTTGTCCTTTATCAGTGCAAAATTATCACAAATAAAAAGGATTCATGCCAATATTGTCCAAAATCCCACTTTTCTAGGGCTTCCAAACTTTTGGAGGGCAGTGTATTTATATCATTTCATATAGTTAATCAGTATGACATGAAGAGTGCCACTTTTTCACCTCCAAAAATCTGCATGATTACAAATGTGATGTTGATTTCCAATAGTTCAATAAACAAGAAGTTAATATTAAGAGACTTGCGTTTTAGACACCATATTGACTGTTTTCCCTCTATTTTGCCAGCAGAAATAATTACAAACACAGCCACAGCACTGTCTTGCGTCTGTGAACAACATGACGGTGTTTCGTTGAATGAATCAACCGTTTAAATGATTCGGTTCAATCGCAATGACTCACTTATTAACAGTGACTTGCTGCCATCTACTGACCGTTTTAATTTCACATTTAAATTAACCTTTAATATTTTAAATAATTTCAAATATATGACCCTTGACCACAAAACCAGTCATAAGGGTCAGTTTTTTAAAATTGAGAACAAAATTGAACAAATAAGCTTTCCATTGATGTATGGTTTGTTAGGACAATATTTGACTGAGATACAACTTGAAAATCTGGAATCTGAGGGTGCGAAAAATCTTAATATTGAGAGAATCGCCGTTAAAGTTGTCCAAATGAAGTTCTTAGCAATGCATATTACTAATCAAAAATTAAGTTCTGATATATTTATGGAAATTTACAAAATATCTTAATGGAGCATGATCTTTACTTAATATCCTAATGATTTTTGACATAAAAGAGAAAGATAAGATATCCACTTAAGATGCAGCTTCTGTGTTTCCACTGCATTTCAAAGATGAATTTTGTTGATACTGATTTTATTTGCCTGATAACAGCCCAAAAATGTCTTATTAGTCTACTTGACTGATTAAAAATACGAATTTGCCTCAAACGATGATGCACACTTTTAGAAAAAATGGCTTTGTAAAGGTAAAAATGCCCATATAATGAAAAAATCAATTTCAAAAAGATTAATTTCTGTTACTGCCTTGAACATTACCATTATCAATAAAATCACAGAAAATATTGAGACATTTTTTGTCAATATCACACACCCTTAATATGTAGCATGTTTGTTTGGATCGTGATTAAAATTATGTGGTTCTGGAATTGTTTTATGCATTCTGATTTACATAAAGGCACAGTCAGAGAAAAAAACGTAATAAACTACCAGAATCCTGAAAAACTGATACAGATTTTTGGTCAAACCACCCAACACAAGGCTGAATTCAGAATAGCGTAGGCCTACTACTCTTGCTACTAATAACAAGCTCTTTTCTTTTCACAGATCTTTGAATCTTGTTTAGTAAGCTGTAACAATTCATCCACGTTCGCAAATGTTGCTTATGCAGTTTCCACAAGACAAGTGAACAAAAACGATCAGACCAGAAGATGCAGCAGCCACTCAAGAGGTCACCTCACGATTAGTTAAACACGCTACTTACATGCGACAAATAAACAAAATTATGGTGTTTAATTTCAAACGCTTTTGTTGAGTAGCTCGTAGTCAATTTGTGTCTTCCATAAGCTTGGCAGACTTTTTTTTTTCTCTATTTTGGCTTTTCTTTGTTCTAGCAGATACCACAAAATAGCTGGATATGGGTGTTTTGCTAAGATAGTCACCAAGTGAGCAGACTTTGGATTTTGGTATTGTGTGCAGAAATGCCATTACTTTGATATTAAATTTCACAGTTCAGTATCACCACAAATTAGCACAAGAAAATACTTGGACAAACACAAACAATCTCCAATTCCCACCCGTCCTTGTTATTCAAAGTGTTCTCGGTGTACTTACAGTGACCTTGTCTAGCCCATCACCTGTATGTAATTGTCCAAACATGCCTGTCAGTGGTCCATTGTTGTCAGTGTTGCCATGATGGAGAGGTTTGACCTCCAGCACCCCACCATAAGATCCCACATCCATACTTTCTTAGAGTTTAACTGCTGGCAAGCAGCACAGGGGACAGGAACACACTGCTTGGCCACATTCCAGGGAGAATAGATGGCACATTGCTTTTAACAGCATTAGCATTCCACCATTCCTGTATATAATTTAGTACTTTTACTCTGAGAAAATGGACAGGAAGAGGATATGTGATGGGTGGGATAACATCCCTGATTTTGAACTAGACTAGTCTGGGTTCTGTATGTAAGGGGGTATTAATTATTTTACTAGTTCATTTTGTTCTAATTGTATTTGAATATTAGGTGCTGTTGCTATTAAGTTTACCTATTTTCAATTGGTAATGTACTTTTATATACAGGATTTTATGAATAATTTGTTCAGTTTTATGTTTTTCTCCATGCTGTCTCTTTTCCATTATTTTCTCCCAGTGGTTTCTGTTACATTGTTACATTATCCTTGATTCAAACTACTTTCTACTGCCTTGAATTATGATCATAGCATCTAGATCTGTGAATCTCAACTTATGCATACAAACTCTGTAGATATCAAAATCCTGTTAAAGAAGAAGTCTACTTCCAGAACAACAGTTTACAGATAATGTACTCACCCCCTTGTCATCCAAGATGTTCCTGTCTTTCTTTCTTCAGCTGTAAGGAAATTATGTTTTTTGAGAAACATTTCAGGATTTTTCTTCATATAATGGACTGATATGGTGCCCCGATTTTGAACTTCCAAAATGCAGTTTAAATGTGGCTTCAAACGATCCCAAATGCGGTTGTAAA
>JAHKKF010536232.1:0-18186 GCA_019740295.1 Labeo calbasu
GAATTTTCATCAACATCATTACTCCAGTCTTAAGTGTCTCATGATCCTTCAGAAATCATTCTAATATGTTGAGTTTTTTTTTTTTTTTTTTTTTTTTTAGGATTCTTTGATGAATAACAAGTTAAAACAACAGCTTTTTTTAAAAATATAAATCTTTTCTAACAATGTAAATCTATGCTATCACTTTTTATTAAATTAACACATCCTTGGTGAACAGTAGTGTATATTGTTAGAAACACCTTTCTATTTTAAATAAATGCTGTTATTTTACTGATCAAAGAATCCTGAAAAAAAGAATCACGTTCCAAAAATATTTGTCAGCACAACTGTTTCCATCATTGATAATTCTAATAATAAATCAGCATATCAGAATGATTTCTGAAGGATCATGTGACACTTAAAACTGGAGTAACAGCTGAGAAAAATTCAGCTTTGCATCACAGCAATAAATTGTATTTTAAAATATTTTAACATAAAAATCATTTTTTATATTGTAATAACATTTTGCAGTATTATTGTTTTTTTCTGTATTTTTGATCAAATAAATGCAGTCTTGATGAGCATAAGAAACTTCTTTAAAAAACATTAAAGTCTAAACTTTTGAGCAGCAGTGTATATGATTTTTTCAAGTTTTATTATTATTATTATTATTGCATTTTTCTGATTTTATAGCCATTTTTTTTAGCAATTTACATTTTAGTAAGCCCTTTTCACAAGTTGTTTTCTTAATTGTGACTTTGAGACAGTTGTACCACCCTAAAAAATTGTTACTTTATGCCAAAAAACATTTAATTTAGGAATGAAATCAGTCGATACACTTATTATATTTTTTATGCATTTCTGCAGAAATGAATAGATTCCTTAATTGATCAATAGATTGTGTTATCAAATTTTCTGACAACACGGACAACAACTTCATCTGGCCAAGAACCGCCCACTTAGACAGGAAGACACCATCTGACGGACACGTACAGAGACCAGTCACATTGGAACTGATAATGTCAGCCAGCTCTCGACAGTTTTGCGCGCGGTATGAATCAGACGGTCAGTGAACGGGCTGTGGGCGAAGACTGTGACGTGTAGTTCAGACCTGACAGATTCAGCCAATTAGTGAGTCATTAGGCTGATTCAACCTAATAACCCATAAATTTGAAACCTGGCGTTTGAGTTCTTTTCGATTTCGAGTGATCCATTGAAAAGTGACCGATTTGTCTTTTGTTTGCGAGTTGGACCACACAGGACCACATCATAAATCATTTGGTTAAGTTACTGTGTTAAAAATTGAAACTAGATCTGAATTAGAACCTGTTCTTGGTTTCTGTTCTTGCATGTTGACTAGATGTAGTAGAATTTGGCATCACACAAACACACCGGGAGAGAATGATGAAAAAAGTATGGAGTGGAGGAAGATGCGAGTGAGAGAGATGGGCACTGCAGGAGCAGGACGGCTTGACATGAATGAAATCAAGTGGACACAATGTTGACAGACAACACGTAAGGCAAGAGAAAGATAGACAGACAATTGTGAGCGAAGGAACAGAAAGAGGCTGGAATCCGATGGATAGGTAAGGAAACAGAATGAGAGCGGAGGAAGAGAGACAGACGCTGGTCCTGAGCTGATGTGTCTTTGTCTGTGACTGGCCTACCTGTGGCACTGATCAGAGGTTATCTGACATAACTCACATTGATGAGTGAGTATGTGTGTGTCAGGGAGGCTGGAAGCAAGAGAAAGGAAGGGAAAACGGAAGCAGCCAATCCTCTGGCTGTTGGTGAAGCATTTAATGCATGAATAGACAGATGGAGTCTGTCAGTCGCCAAACCCACCTGACTGCGGTTGAAGAGCCTCAGATGGGAAGCCCGTAGACCATTCACAGACTGTCGGCTGCAAACACACACACAAAAATAACCCCAACTCTCTGAAAAGGCAAGCTCTGATCTGATTGGCTGGGTTTCTTGCATTATATGTGAACTGACCTGTGTTAGTTCGATATTGAAATTCATGAAATCAAGATGGATTCAAGAAGATTCATTTAGGTTTTGAGAGTCTGTAAGATTTAGAAAGAAGTTTTTCATGCTCAACATTAAAACAGAATTACTGTGAAATATCATTACATTGTAAAATAGCTGCTTTCTATGTGAATATCTGTTAAAAAGCTGAATTTTCATCATCGTTACTCCAGTGTCACATGATCCTTCAGAAATCATTCTAATATGCTGATTTGCTGCTCAACAAACATTTATGATTATTAGCAATGTTGAAAACATTTTTTTTTTTTGATGTATAGAATTTTCAACAGAACAGTATATAACATATGCATATGTACAGTATCTCACAAAAGTGAGTACACCCCTCACATTTCAGCAAGGTTTTTTGTATATCTTCTTAAGGAACAATACTATAGAAATTAAACTTGGATATATTTTAGAGTAGTTAATGTGCAGCTTGTACATTTTTTTTCTGCTTGACAGGACCATACAAAGTTGTGTATCTTGTATTAGAGCAGTTAAAATGTGGTGCTTTGAGTATAATTCTCTCATACTGACCACTGGATGTTCAACAAGGCACCTCATGGCAAAGAACTCTCTGAAGATTTGTTGCTCTCCACAGAGATGCCTAGGCTATAAGAGGTTCAGTAACAACCTGAAACTGAGTCACAGTACTGTGGCCAGGGTCATACAGACGTTTTCCAAGACGGGTTCCATTCGGAATAGGCCTCGCAAGGGTCGATCGACAAAGTTGAGTGCTCGTTCTGTGCGTCAGGTGCAGAACCTGGCTTCAAAAAACAGATGCATGAGTGCTGCCTGCATTGCTTTAGAGGTTGCAGAAGCAGAAGGTTCGCTTGACAGTGCTCAGACCATACGCCGCACACCGCAACAAGTCGGTTTGTGTCTGTGTCATCCGAGAAGGAAGCCTCTTCTGAAGCTGGCTTACAAGAAAGCCCGCAAACAGTTTGCTGAAGACAACCTGACCAAGAGCATGAATTACTGGAAGCATGTCCTATGGTCTGATGAGACTGAGATAAACTTGTTTGGCTCAGATGGCGTCCAGCATGTGTGGTGATGCCCTGGTGAGGAGCACCGAGACAATTGTGTCTCTTGTACAGTCAAGCATGGTGGTGGTAGCATCATGGTCTGGGGCTGCATGAGTGCTGCTGGTACTGGGGAGCTGCGCTTCATTGAGGGAAACATGGATTCCATTACGTACTGTACATTTCTGAAGCAGAATCCCTTCAGAAACTGGGCTGAACGGCAGATATCCAACATGATAATGACCCCAAACACACCACCAAGATGACAATTGCCTTGCTGAGAGAGGTGCAGGTGAAGGTGATCTTGAGCACCTATGGGGCATCCTCAAGTGGCACCTTGTGTGTAACATCCAGCAGCTCCATAATGTCATTATAGAGGATTTGAAGAGGATCCCATCAACAACCTGTGTAGCTCTGGTGAATTCCATGGCCAGAATGATTAAGGCAGTGCTAGATAACAATGGTGCTAACACAAAATATTGACACTTTTTGGCAAGTTCACTTAGGGTGTACTCACTTTTGTTGGCAGTTGTTTTGACAATAATGGCTGTATGTTGAGTTATTTTCAGGGGACAGTAAATATACACTGCTGTGCAGGCTGCACAGTGACTACTCTAAAATATGTCCAAGTTTCATTTCTGCAGTATTGTCCCTTGAGAAGATATACTTGAATGATTGCTGAAATGTGAGGGGTGTACTCACTTTTGTGAGATACTGTATATTGGAGAGTTTTGAAGTTTTTATCAACCTTGAACCTAAATATTCGTATTGATTTTTTTGATTTACCCTCCCTGAACATCATATAAAATGAAATAATTTGCATTCCATACCGGTAATTAGACAGTCTAATTGTGAAAAAGGCTGGTTCTAGGTCAAAACAAAAGTAAGACTTTGTCATTTGTCAAAGGTCAGGCTACATGCACATATCAGTGTCTAGCTGTGTCTTTGAGTTTGGGAACTGAGATCAGTGTGTTTTCGTGAAGGTGTAACAGGCTCTGTTCAGCTGCCGTAGAGCTGCGATCACGCCTGCACCTGTGTGCTTCAGTACAGAGAATCAAACTTTGAGATGCACCCACTCTCTTTTCGGGAGACTGATCATTTTGCAAGCGTGTGTGTGTGTGTGTGTGAGGCAGGGCTGAGAGTTCACCTCTCAGATGGGAATGATTTATGTGTCATCATTGTTCAGAGCTGTGATCACACCTGCGTGAGAGCCGGAGAGACACAATACTGACAGAAAAAAAAAAAGATTCGGGTTTCATCTCCAAAATGCCAGTCAGAACATCTCACTGCTTTAGTCTTCAAAACTTCACGTCAGAGGCCTGAAGCTTTTCAAAACATATACAGCTGTTAAACAAAATGAATTTACTGCATATTAGGACTTTTTTTTCCCTCTAAGTAAGTCTCAGTATTTGAATACGAATTTTACATTTGCATAACAATTAAATTTAGCTTGTTATAATGAAAACAATCCCAAATTCATGTCTATACAAATTTAAAATGTCAATACATGTCAGTACAAATTTAATGATTTCACTCAGTTAACTTATAGGTTTTTATAAAAGCATTAGAATTCTAATTCATAATATATAAAATGTAAATTTAAAATAAAACTAATTAGCTTTATACCTTTATTTAAAAGTAAACACTGTAACTTTTAACAAATCTAGTAATCCACAAATCTAAAAACAATGATATGCCCGAACATCAGTCATTAATAGATGCAAACAAAAAACTTCAGTATTAACATATTAAAATTTCACTATATTTAGATCACTATATTTCAGAGACCCAAAATTAGATGTAACCTCAAAAGTGTATGCATGTGTTATTATTGTTATTATTATTATTATTATTATTATTATATTATTTCTGTGTTCTCTCCTGCTCTTACTTTCTTCTTCTTATTCTTCTTTAAATAACTGTAAAAAAAAGGAAGAAAAAAAGGTCATCCTAAGTTTAAGAAATAGAGTAGTAAGGTCTTCAGTACATGAATAATCTGGAAGCAACAGTAAAATATGCCTGACACTTTTAAGATCATCGTTAAGTTTTAAGTCTGAATCTGGAGGTCAGTATTTTACAGGAAAAGTTGTTGCAATTTGAGCTATCAACCTTACGAACGGTGTACGTGCGCATATAATGCTGGAAAAAGTGTGTCTGTGCATTTGCAGCTCATGTCAAGTGCTTCTTTGGCCTGTATCTTCAGATGTTGCCTAGTCTTTCTCAGGGAAAAGCTTCACCTTGGCCCACTCGCTCTTTTTTTATTCTCATATTTCCTTCTAGTAACATTCTGCGAGCAATTTCGCATTTACGCTGTACCTGCCCTGAAGTGTGAGCTCAGGTAATACGACGCTTTCCAGCCGTCACACGGAGAGGGTTTATTTTATTTTGTTTTCCTGAGCTGTAGCAATTCACGGTGGAATGAACCCAGGGATGCTGATATTTTCAGCACGGTGATCTGAATATGTTCTTTGAACATTTAATAGACAAAGCAATTAATGCAAATTTCTCGCACAGCCAGCAGATCTGCCGGAGAGATCCCGAATTGCTGCGAGCTTGTTGTTCAACCCACAATGCACCTCTTCTGTTGTTACCAAAAACAGCAAGACAAAAACCAAATAAACAGTTTATGAGACATGAGTATTGCATTTTAAGTATGTTTATAAGTGAATGTGTTGTCGAGAGCGAGAGAGTGAGGCAGAGAAAAAAACAGCAAAAGGGATTGATTTAAATTTTGACAAAATGTGTACTTTTACCTGTAGGACAAAATAGTTCACTCTGAATTCTATCATGTATACTCACACTTATGTTGTTCCAAAAATATATGATTTTCTTCCTTCTGTGGAACATAAAAACAGAATTGCGATACCGCTCATTTCCATGCAGCAGTGATCAAGTGTTATTGAACTCTAACATAATGCTTTAATCCTTTTTTTGTATCATTTTGTTGCAAAGCGTTGCTTTTGAGGTAGGATACAGTTAAGGTTAGGGAAAGGTTTGGTGGTCTGGCCTTCACCATATTACAAATAAATCCTAATCTAATCATGACAAACTATACATCGCCGGAAAGGTCTAAGACTCCTGAATAGTTATTTTACCGTATTTTTGTGCTACAAATTATGTGGGAAAAGTAATAGATTAATATATGCATAATATATGCACCTCAAAAATCTACATCATGACAGGAGTTCTGAGCTTTGTCACAAAATACTTTCTTAGTTGCCTTTTTCCCAGTCACTCTTTAGAAATCATAAGAAATTATATATCAGTACTAAACTTAAAATCTCAAAATTCATCCTTTGAAAGGCATTTTAAAATCAGACATTGCATCACCATGGAAAATGTACGTCAAAATCATATTACAAAATGTTTTCATTCATGAATTATAAAAATTTTGCATTTCTGTGTTCAAAAATGAGAGTGACAGTTAAAGGGTTAAGGGTGGGTGAAACTACAGAAATTAATTACACATGTAGCTGCATGAAAAAAACAAAAAACAAAAAAACAATAAATGCACTGTATCAAATGTAATAGTGATCGTTAATATAAAGTTAAATTTTTTAATTGACACTTAATATAAAGTGGACCTAAAAACATTTTTCATTGAACAAAATAAATTAAATGAAATATCTGTAAATCAGATTTATTTTTTTTTAAATGTGTCTTTTTTGTTGCACAGTAGAAAGAATCCCTTTCAGGTTTAAAAAGACCTGAGTAAATGACAACTTTCCTTCAATGACATTTCTGTATTCAGTTCTGTAGTTCAATTCTGCATTATTGTCTTCCATGGTACACAAAAGGTTTTGCAGCAGGGTCGGTTCTAGAACTTTTTTAGGTGGGCTTCAGTCCCCTATATCTGTCATCTCAGCCCTCCTAAAACTAATTAGCTCTCTGAATGATCAGCCCAATGCTGCCTCCTCCCAAAAGTTTAGCATTCTCACATGTTTTAAGTCTTGTCAGTTTAAACACTGAAGTATTTTAAGCCATTCAAGTGCAAGAAGGTGCAAAAGAAATCTCAATGCAGTACTCGTGCGCTGTGATAGATCGTCTCTGTGCGTGCACACAGAAAGTCGCTGCTCGGACAGCATGCAAGTACCAAATTAAGTTTTCTTTGACATATTTTGAGCAATTGCGCACAAAATGATGTCAGATTGACTGTCTGGATAATTATCTACGTAAACACAGTCAGTAACATCTCATTTCCCTGAGGATGCAATCCTGGAACTTCCCCTGTTTTGCAGAATGCGTAATCATGTACTGACCACTTGCTGCCAGGCTCCAAAAAGGACAGCATAAGGCCAAACTATTGTAACTCTATACTGGGTTAACAATAGGCGCCCGTGTTGACTAGCGAAATAAAAAAAGTAAAAAGATACTTTATTGTGTTATATCTTCTATAGTTATATAGTGACAAATAATGCATAAATGTACTCTTTCTAATACATGTGCACGTTTTGCATTTGCTACACGGTTATATGTATATATGTGTTTTTGAGTCACGCGTCAGAGTTAAAGTTCTGAATCCGTTTGTGATGTTGTTGGGAGTAGCGAAAACCTGTCGAATACATCAGTAAACTATAATTAGTTTATTGTCTGTATTTTGTTGCATTACTGTACTGTAACATCTAGATACCTCCAGATACAAAACAGTTTCACTGATCTTGGAGTACTTTTTGATTTTGTTGTGTCACTTGCATCACTTGCATCCAGTGTAAACATCATGTAAAGGCATGTTCATGCCAAGTAGAAAAACTATAAATAGCATTATAATAACTGTATCCACACCAGCGCTTGATAATGTTCTGTTTATTTGAGGCATGTGGTGTAATTATGTTGTCTGCTGCTTTAAATGCTCCAAATCTTTAAAGACAGGTGGATTCTGATTGACAGGCAATGATTTTATTGTTCATCAGCTGGAAGTGATATCACTCCTCCATGTCATTATAAGTTGTGGGTGTGGACTTATCTTTCTCATATAATAGGAATGATTACTAAGAATTTATATTTATTTATAGTTATATTATCTTTATTCACTGTCATCAAACCTTAAGTATGCTTTGGGCTTTGAAGAGATAGTTAACCTAAAATTTATTCACCCTCATGTCGTTCCAAACCAAATTTCTTTCTTCAGCTGAACATGTAATGTTGGTAACCAAAAAGTTGCTGGTAACCATTGATTTCGGAGTGTTTTGTCCCCCTTCCGATAATATGGAAGTCAATGGCTTCCATCAACTGTCTTCTTTTGTGCTCAACGGAAGAGGCAGGTTTGGAACAACTCTGAGGTCAAATAATGACTGGATTTTCATTTTTGGGTGAACTATCCCTTTAAGCACAGAAAAAAAAAAAAAAAAAAAAATCTGTTTTAAGAAGTCTTCTGAAGTCACACAGTAGCTTTGTGTGAGAAAATGTAGCTTTTTATTGAAAACAATAGCGTGTTCATCTCCTGTGCTCCAAGGAAGAGAAGAAAATAATATGGGTTTGGAACAACATGTGGCTGAGTGGGTGAACTATTAACATTTTAAAGCTATTCAACTTTAATTGCTCTTATGAAACAGCGTTATAACTAACGGCTCCTCCACCGCTCGTTCCGTCACTGAAATTGTTCTTTTTGTTCTTTATCTCAACAACTGACCTCTCCTCTTCTCCCTCGGCTCTCTTCGTGCGCCTGCAGACACGTTTGAAGCTGGTCACGGTCCTCGTCTGTGAGTCAGGCGCCGGCTGCTGCCTCAGATGGTTCGAGTCGCTCCCTCTGGCATTTCGCAACCCTCCCAGGATGCCGAGTCCTGTCGTTAACCGCGTCCTGGTGCTACAGGAGGGCTATGATTCATTCTCGTAAACAATAACACAGCTTTCAGCTATTCCGATGAGTAAATCTGAGAGATGAGCATCTACAGAGAGGGGAAAGATGGAGTTTGTTTGGGAGCAGGAGTGGGTGGTCGTGTATTGATTAAGTCTAATGTGGAGACAGCGCACAGGTCCGCCTGATCGCCGGGAGAGAGAAATGGCTGACTAATTGACTGAGACAATGCAAATTATTTGTGGCTGTTTGGGAACATCAAGATTGATGGCTTCTTTGCTTGTGGATTTATTCGACTTGGTTTTTTACCGTTCTCTGCTGTCATAATACAGGGACAGAGAGAGAGAGAGAAAGACTCTTTTCACCCATAGAGGGCAGACTGCCATATAGCGGTTGAGCTTTTGTAGATTCTGTCATTAAAAAGTGATAAATTAAGACTTCCCAATAAAAAAAACTCACATCTGTCAGAAAATCTTACATTTTGGCATTGTGCGGGCTGTGTTTTAAACATTTTTGGCCTTTTTTCCAGGGTAGCTGTTCTTTCAACAATAAATATTTGTTGACGACCAGCATAGGCCAATTCATGAATAAATGAGCTGGTTCTTTTTTTCTTTCGAATCAATTTGAATTCGTTTTGTTTCGTTTTAAATATTGATTGCTTTACATAAATATATAAACATGTCGTTGTTTATTCATTTATGGTGAAAATGGTTCCTCAAATGTACCAGGAACTAGTGCATTTCACTTCAAACGCTAGTACACAGATCTGACAAGGCTGTCTTTTTAATAAACATCTTTGAGCAGTATCTCAGTTTTTGACAGTTTGATCCTGTGCCGCTAATAACATTAAGCGTACAGGGTATTTTGAAGACAAAGTTCACATTCTCGACTCCAACATGGCTTTATGTGTGACATTTTGTTTTAATCACACTACATAAGCAGAGTGTTTCCCTTCTGCTGCATTATACAGTGAGATAATAAAGAGCGCGATATTGCCTCATAATGATATTTCACTGGTGTAGATCGTAACCCCAGCGGAATAAGATTTCCATTCATGAATATCGCTAGAGGTTACAGTGCTGTTTGTTTACCGGAGAGGTCCAGCATATTTAAATATGAAGGGAAAAATCCATACAGATTGGCTGAGTATCAAGAAAAGCATGTCTAGCGCATGTGATGTTTGTGAGAGAATAGTCTTCTTTGATATGAGAAACAAATAAAGAGGCCAGAATAGACGTCTCTCTCCAGCTCACTGTTAGTTCGTATCAGTCTCTTTGTAGTGATAGTGATCTAGTCAGCCCCCGAGACACTTTTTAATGTCACCCAGCTCTCTTTTAATCCTGCGTTCTTTCTGTTTCTCTGATCTGTGTGCGGTTCGGAGAGCTGTATTGTACGTGTGCGTTCGTATGCTTCTGCGCGTATCTCCTGGCTGATCTTTGTGTATGTGTGCTGTGGCATGTGTGTGGTTTCTCAAAGCTCTTGACAGCCCATTTACAAATCCGAACTTCAGTCAGATAAGATCTTTAATACCAGGTGTCGTCTCTCTCCCATGACACCTCCCCGCAGGCCACCGCGATGCAACGTGCCTTTGAATTATTAATAACTAGGAGATGCCAGGCGGCCTTGATCAGCCCTCTAATAATGTTGATTTTCCAAAAGTTTCACCGCCGATGCGATTATTGGGATGATTAATGTGACAACCGCTTGGTGGGAGACGTCATATTAGTTCGTGGAGAACTAACACCGGGGTCTGCTTCTCTCGCTCTCTCACCATCTGATCTGAGAGGAGGGTTTGATAGAAGCTGTAATTCCAAAGGATCGAGGACAGGCAGTTTCTGTTAAATTAGCAGTGTGATCCCAAACACTGGTGCGTTTGATGGACTGGCATCGAACATCTCATCATCGCTGCTGCGGCTGAGGAAACATGCTTATTAATACAACAGCAGGATTAGTTATGAAAACTGTTTAGCTATGAAAGGTTTTCTTAGACCTACAGTGTGCTTTAGGTGTGTGTGAGAGTTGTTTATGTTTGAATCTGTCAACTTACTTGACTTTGTCAGCTTTAAATGTCTCCACGCTACTAAGCTGAAAAGAGTATCTTAAACCAGGAGTGTCCGGTCTCGATTCTTGAAGGCCACTGTCATGCAGAGTTTAGCTCTTATTCTGCAAAAATACACCTGGACCAGTTAATATATGGTTTTGGGCTTACCAGACACGTTCAGACAAATATGCTGGAACAGGTTGGAGTTCAACTCAGCAGGACATTGGCCTTTCAGAAGCAGGATAGGACAGCCTTGGTCTAAATCGATCTAAGGTGATTCGGTGATTCTAGCTGACCACTGAACTTTTTAAGATTGATGTTTCTAAAGTCAGGCTAGGGGGCCTGCTAAACCTGTTGAACACCAGCTTGCCAGGGTAGCAGAACAGTTAAACCAGCTAAACACCCATTTGACTTGGGCCGTGTTTACTAAAAGTGTTGTAAGCCTAAACACACTGTAGAAGCCATTGATACCTGACCATACTTAGACTACTTACTTAAGTCATTCTTAGGCTTGGAACAGCATTTCCCTGGTGAAAAAAACAGCATATGCTGGTAGGTATGTTTTGATGCTGGTTTAAGCTGGTCCTTAGCTGGTTTATGCTAGTGCCAGGTTTTAAATGTTGTCATTTTTTTAAGAAAGTTAGACAATAAATATTGCATTGAGGCTCTTTAATGTGTTTTGAGAGATCACTGTAGTGCCTCAGTGTAAGCGGAAAGTGGATCGTCTCTTCCTCTTTACAAGTTATAGTCCAAAATAAACACGAATGAACATCAGAATGTATCCTGTTTCAACTGTGGAAAAATGTCAATACCCTAGTGGGTTTACACCGCCTGGTCGATTAGTCGATATTAATGCGCTGCCATGACGTCGACTAGTTGCTGGTTCTAGAGAGGGCGAAACAGGTTAAGATATTTTTGAAGTCCACATTTACACTCCGTTTTCCAAACAGTTAAAATGACAAATAAATGCATACACCAAAAGCATTCCACAGGACGTATGATTTTACCATCTGGATGCTCGAAGTTGAATAGGACAATGCATGTTTTAAGCAGCTTATGGTACAGGTAAGGTAATCACCGTTCTAATAATGCGCTGTTGCACTGTAACAGCACACACATAGGTTACAGACAGCTCGTACATCACGCACACACAGAATCATTCCGTAGCACTGAAAGGTAATGTCAATATTGTTCTTTGATTTCTCTATAAGTTTTAGCATATTTCTTTGTAACTAAAGCCCACAGCTTCAGTATTACTAGATAGATGCTTCTAGGTAGAATTGTATCTGTATCTGATTTAGAACAAGCAGAAATCTGTGATAAATATAACAACCCAAAGACAAAAGATCTGATAAAAATGAATTTCTTACAGCAGCAATAGCCATGTCAGCAGCTTTATCATATGCCATAGATGTACACGAGGTGTTTGAGTCTCAGCTCAAGATTCAGGCATATTTGTTAAATAATCATCGCCTAGTCGACTCTGAGTTGTTCGACCGCTACAATACACACCATTTTTCAAGTTCACCAATGTAAATCTACTCTCCTGTCTGGTTTGTTTGTCAGAAAAAAATTGGCAGATTCAGCGTTATAATTGTTCAGATCTCCTGTCAATCAAACTTCTGGCAAAGGGTGAATTGAGCACTAGCTTAGCCAGAGATGGAGCCCAGCTAGGCTAGCTTGAACACTACAGGGGTTAGACAATGAAACTGAAACACCACAATTACTATGGTGCTGGGCCTCCTTTTGCAGCCAATATAGCATCATTTCATCTTGGAAATGACAAATACAAGCCCTGCACAGTAGCCAGAGGGATTCTGAGCTATTCCTCTTGCAGATCAGTGGCCAGGTCACTACGTGATGCTGGTGTAGGAAAACATTTTCTGACTCACTCCTCCAAAACAACCCAAAGTGGCTCAATAATATTCAGATCTGGTGACTGTGCAGGCCATGGGAGGTCTTCTTCAACTTCACTTTCATGTTCATCAAACAACTCTGTCACCAGTCTTGCTGTGTGTATTGGTGCATTATCATCCTGATGCATGGCACCACCTTCAGGGTATAGTGTTTGAACTTTTGGGTGCACATAGTCAACCTTCACACTCTGCTCTTACTGGTGCAATGTGCAATCAGTGAAGACTGGCCACCAGGCTGCGAAAATATAGCCATAAACCCTCCAACACTACACTGGCCAGTGTTTCAGTTTTATTGTCCAACCCCTGTAGCTTGACCAGGGATTGAGATCACTAAAACCAGCTGAACATTGGCTTGGCCAAGGCCAAGGAAGTAGACCAGCTTGACAAAACCATCTTGTAAACTAGCTGAAACCAACAAATCCCAGGTTGGGTTAGGTTTTCCCCCACCAGGGTAACCAAAAGATAAATTTAGTACAAACAGGGCTTCGCTAAAGTTGCACATTCATTAATATCTCCTCCGTGAACACGGGGGTCAGTGGCTTGTTAATGAACATAATTTCCATTCATCTTTATGGTCTGTGCTGTGTAACGCAGGGACGATTATAAATGGTCTGGTGGGTGTGGAGGAGAGCTGTGGAAGCACCCCAAGAGCGAACCGCAAATTTATCGTAATTATCTGTAAAATTTGGGAGCCGTGTTTCTGGAGACACAGCATCAGAGCAGATGGCTGAGGGGGCTTGGATAATGTATTACAGAGAGACAGGGGAGACATGGGAAGGAGCCGAGAGAATCTGGGCTGTTCTCCTCTGAAGAAAGAGCAAGCGAGAGAGAGATTTCAGTGCTAGAGATAGACTTGAGCAGGCAGTGCAACATCTGTACGGCGGCGTAGCGTGTGGTGATGACTCCTAACATATTTCATCTCCACACACGGCTCTACGTGCTTTACGAATCTACTCTTCCTCGCTCCCAGGAGACCAAACCCGACAAGAAACATCTGGAGGTAGCAGCTCCAGCTATGTGCTAAGCTGTAATAGACTTACACTTGTATTATAGATGTAAGCGTTGGTTGTGTGTCATGAATTAATAATTTCTACCTACGTGCATCCAGTAAATACCTTTTAAGTGAATTCTCAATGCTGTACTTCTGTTGAAAGTTGAATGTGTTGGTACTTGTTAGAACGCAATTAGAAACGTTTCTAACTTTGCAAACAGTTGACGATTTATAGACCGGCATAATTCTGAAACACTAACTGATTTCACCTTTGGCTTCCTCAGAAATTTCTAATGGGTTTTCAGTGGTTTGCTTGCTACATAAGGACTGCAATGGTTGTTTGATTGGTCAAGCAAGAAAACTTATCTATCTGTCTATTTGATTTACTGTATGACATTTTAAAGCTTTAAATCTACTTCAAACTGAAAATCTTCAACTTATAGCTACAGACTTTCTAATCAGACTTGAAACAGTTTGTTTTGACAAACTTTTCTTAGTTTCACATGGGGTTGAACCTACTGGAAATTCCAGAGGAGAACCAGTTGCTTGAAAATGCACATTTTCTGACCGTAAACTGCACAGCTCTATTGGCGGGAAAACTCTGCACTGGGGCTAATAAACATTAGCCATGCGCACATTATCCATAGCGAGGCTACTTTTCATGAAGTCTGGAGTTGTTAAACACATTGTCTCAAAGCCAGAGCTATTTTGACAGCTTTATCAATATTCTCTCTCATCAGTGCATTCAGCTGGCAAACGCCTACCGAAGGGCAGCGCTGAGATGCCCGACCCGCTCATTAAAAAGTTTGGAGGGTGCGGCCAACCAATGAAGTCAGGGAGGGGAGGGTGGACCGGTGCCCCTTCGGAGGAATCTGACCTCTAGGGATGTGAGAGATCAGCTCGCTGGGGAAAAGCTGAACCCGGTGCTGGCCTCACGTATTTACTGCCTGTCAGAGAAAGCAGATGAGGGGATGGATGGGGGGTTATCACGCTCATCGCAACGGAGGAGAACAATAACAGTTAAAATGAGAGCGAATGAGAAGAATTCTAATGAGAGAGAGAGAGAGAGAGAGAGAGCGGGCGTATGAAGAATGTAGTTAGCAGTGTTGTTTGCAAGTAACTGATTAATAGCAGCAACACGGCATTGTTCGGTTTCTTGTGAATAGTTCACCTCTTTCAAAGTAGTGTAGTTTTTATTGTTTTTTAATAACAAACTATTTTTAACAGAAATGGTGTAGCTTCACAAAAAATGCTGTGTTTTTGTCACAGATAAGCATACAAACTCTTGCAAATGGTTCGGTTTACATAGTTTGTGATGACTCACAGCACTTAGTAATAGTAATTTTGAAATATATATATAAACTGATGACATACTATACTAGTTCATATTTATAAGTCAATAAATATTATGAGATAAAAAGCCATAATAAAATGACATAGTTAGGTCATAATTATGACATAAAATGCACTAATGTAAAAAACAAAAACAAAACAGCATATTGTAGTTGCAGAACCTGATTTTACCAAGTACGACAAGTTTAGGCTTACAATCAGTGTTTGGTGCTTGTACATCGGTGTCATTCATCTGTCATTTCCTCTGATTTTAGGGATTCCTCATGGGTAAGGTTTAGGTTTAGGTGTAGGGATGTGGTCAAGATTAAATTTTTGGATTAAAATGTTGTTCCTGGGTCAGCAAAATATGTTCTAACTCAGCAAAATCAGGACGTGCATTGTAGTTAGGTATGTTTTGAAGCATGGCTGCTGGTTTGAGCTGGTCCTTAGTTTGTCATGAGCTGGGTATAAGCTGGTTATGGGCTGGTTTAAACTGGTTCTAAGCAACAGGGGAGCCATAATTGTTGTATAATTTAGACTCATAATTGATTTTTCTTTCTCATAACTTCAACTTTATATCATAATTTCAAGTTAGTAAGTCATAATTATGACATTGTATGTTTGATTTTGTGCCAAATATATACTGCTCTGATTATAAATGTATATTCTTTAGCATGCAAATAGTAACAGTAACTGTCTGCACACTAAAACCATCTTTAAATCTGGAACTAAAAGTCAAATTTCTAGTCTTTTGTAACACGTTTGTCTCTTTATAGTAACAAATCCACCTCAGTCAATAATAAATTTGCTAGCAGACTTCAGTTAAAGCACTTTGTACTAATGCATCACTTTGTTTTTGGAATCCATATGTTTATTTCCGTATGGATTCATGTACAGTTTGCACAGAATTTGAACTGTTTTATTTTGTATTAAAAAAACAGACAAAAAAGTCTGATCATGTCTTTAAACCATCATATTTACACAAGGCTTTTTAAAGACCATCAACTAATTGACTTGAAATGATGTAGTTTTGCACGAGTCCGACTGAGGGTTGTTTGTTGCGCCCGTACTGAGGCCAGTGACCCAACGCGATCGGCCGGATTCTGGGTAAAGTTGTGGGGAGTGAGTGGGCGGCAGGAGAGTGGAGGGCGGTACCTGTTTGCTGAGCGCTCCTAATGCAAAACAATAAAGCAGAAGCAAACAAGATAAAGAAAATTGAATTTTATAGCGCCTTTGAGGGAAAATGTGTGTCGGGAGGGGGAACGGAGGAGCCCTCAGACTCTGAGCTCTGAGACGCATTACCAACACGCCGCAATCATCATGCAGATCTATTTGGCTATTATTCTGTTTTCATAGCCGGAAAGGCTAACGGGGGTTATGCGGCGTCTCCAGCTCCAGCCCTCCAGGAGAATCTAGGATCTGTAGAGCACGAAACATTTCAGCGAGCTTTGTGAGCTTTCGCTATCTCTCTTTCATCCTTCAGCCCCCCTTTTTCAGGATAAATGTTAAACAGATGGGCGATGACAGGACATGTTTAATGATGCTTTAACACCGTGGAAAGAAACTTGCTCCACCAGGAGAAGAAACACACACAGGGAGACGTTCCTCATCGTTCAGAACATCACAAGACAGCATCATCTATCAGGCGTACAGCAGGCGTTATCAGTCAGCGTCGCTCACCCGCTCTCACCTGAGTCACTTTGAGAAGTCAGGAGGACAAGTAAACAACTTGTTACTGTTCTGGGTACCAAACCTCTGAAGACTGACAAGTTTCTGTTCCGACGCGTCTGCCGTGACATGGAAGTTCACAGATTGAGTCTTAAAAGATGAAGTGTGTAGTCTCCGCGGCTTTAGTGACATAACGCCGTTGTCAAAAGTAATTGCCGAACACTTCGCGGTCGGCCGTTGGTTGGTTAAAAAAGAATCTGCCCCAAACCTGCACCATTAGTTGGGCCCAAATCAGTCTTATGATTTTTTTTTTTACCTTCTAGATCTTTAATTATTTTATTTTATTTGTTTGTTATTTATTTGTCACTTGATTACATTACGTGACATTTTTGCTACCATTCAAAAGTATCAATGAAAAAAAATAAAATACAAGATGGAATCATCAAGCAGTGAGGATGATTTTGTTGTCCACTTTCTTCTTAAAAAGAGAAAAAGAAAAGACATATTGGGTGGATGAACTTGTCAGACGCAGAAAAACAGAAAATCAAACCCGGTTCGAATTTTTTATAATGACTTTTATAATGATATTTGACTCACTGGACCAGTAAGGATCCACTGAGCAACCACATTAACAGTGAGCTAAAAACAACCCAGAACAACTTAGCAACTGCACTGGACCACCACTTTAGCATCATGAAGGTGATTTTCTGTGTTTTGTTGTTGGTAATACCATATCTAAATCCATTCCGCAGTGCACAGTATGCAGACTATCTCTCGTGATCAGTGCAGAAGGTGTACAGGTTTCATGTGGGCGTACATATGACCGATCTGCTATCAGCTGCATTAATACTCAGTGTGCATAATAAAACAACAACAGTGTGAATAAATAGAAAGAAATGCAATTGTCATCTGTTACCAAGATGTGTCACATCTGTCATGTGATGGTCAGGATCTTGGCTTTTGTTTCTGGTGTGAGCCTGTTTGGACACATTATTTCAGAATATGTCAAATGAAAAGCTGTTTTCATGATCCTGTTGTCTCAATGCTGCTTTTCATCCATGTTTCAAATTAATGAGCGCCCGCATTTGAGCCCGTGTCAGTGATAATTATCCGGTGTGTTTCTGAAACGAGAACGAGAGGCCGCTGTCATGCTGGTTCAACAGAGTTCACTGGAGGACAGAAAACAATGACAGGGTCATTTGTGGACTTCTGCTTTATTTATTTATATTAATAGTGTCTTATTTATATCTTATTTATTCACTCTGATTCTTAATGGAGAATGGAAAAAGTCCAGTGTATTTTCTAGACTACTTACATACATAAATGCATATATATATATATATATATATATATATATATATGTGTGTATTAGGCTGTCAAACGATTAATCGTGATTAATCACATCCATATCCACA
>JAHKKF010536232.1:18236-37988 GCA_019740295.1 Labeo calbasu
TATATATATATATATATATATATATATATATATATATATATATATGTGTGTATTAGGCTGTCAAACGATTAATCGTGATTAATCACATCCATATCCACAATATAAATACACACAAAATAAAATTACACACACATACATTTATATCTATATACTTTTATACTTGTATGCAATTCAGATTAGATATAAATGTAAATATTTTACGTATTGATCTAACATATTTTTTTGTAATATATATACTTATTTGTGTATTTATATATGCATAATAAATATACACAGTCCACACACATACAGTATGTAAACATAAACTTTTATTTTGGATGTGATTTGATTAATCGTTTGACAGCAATATATGCACACACACACACACACACACACAAAGGCTACATTTATTTAATATAAAAAATATATATATATACAAAGTTCAAAATATCAGCATTGATTTAAAATAGAATTTTTATTTATATTTTAAATGTCTTTACGGTCACTTGTGATCAATTTAATAAATCCTTGCTGAATAAAAGTATTTTTTTTCTAACAACGACAAAAATATTAACTACCCCTAATGTTAGTTTGTGTGGGTGATGTATTTATCTAATTCATATTTTTTAATGAAATAGAGATTTCTGTACATGTACTTTCGATATTATAAAATTATACTGTAATAAAAAAAAAAGACAAGATGACCAAGCTTCAGTTTTGGTCTCTAGATACGGCTCATGTCTTTTCTACAATTGATTTTTTTTTTTTTTTTGATTTATCACTTGCCTGGAAGGATTCATAAGTCTGACCACTCAGAAATGTAATTACTCACTTCTCCTCAACAAGTGTCACGATTTGAGATCCTGTCGTTGATGCCTGTAGCACAAACATTAGAGGACAAGTTACTCACTGAAACATAATACTCCGTATTAGGAGTTTGTTCAGAACCTCAGGCTTGAGCAACAGTAATACTGATGCCTGCCTTAGCAAACACCACTGAAAACATCATTTATCAGCAGCGTTTGTCTTGATTATTAAATCCACACCTTCTATACTGACAATAGAGACACAGAAGCTGTGCAGTCGATTCGCACCTGTCCTTTTCTCCACTGTACACAATCCGCATGTCCCCATGAGATGGAGAGCGCAGGAGGCAATAATCTTCCCAACTCATTAACTCCCAAATTAATTGATAAGTAAGCGGGGCTGGTGGGCATGTAGGTGTCTTATTAAAGTTCTTCAAAGCCTGAGAGATGTGCTTAGGCGCTAACTTTGATCAGTAATTGCAGAGTACTTCTGCACAATTAATTGATTACTCTTGGGAGCGCAGGTTTTCCAAGTTCTCTGTAGTTGGGGTTGTTCTTTTTAGTTGCAACACCTTATATTGGAACGTTACGTGTAGCAGTCGTAATCGCCCGTCCTTCTTCTGTCCCTTCTTAGTTAAAAACTGGACTTGGCTTCCTCGTTTGCACTTAACCATTATGGAAATGATGAATGAATTTTGGATTGGCGACGAATAAAATCAGAGCGCATCGGGGACTGATTCCTTTGCCAAGGGGCTTCTGGTTCCTTAAGTGCACATGACTGAAGTGGACATTTGAAATTGGTCCAAGGCAGCTAACTAAGAAGAAGTTCAACCTGATTTCTATAACATACTATAATTCTTAGTTAGATTAACGTCAGATCCAGTGAGAAACCTAAAGTAACATTCACCCAAAAATCATTTACTCACCGTCATTTGATCTCAAACCTGTGTGGCTCTTCTTTTTGTGTAAAACATACATGGAGATGTTTAGCAAAATGTTTATGCTGCTCCTTTCCAGATAAAATAGACAGGGACCAGGGAAAAGTGTCAGGTTCCAGAAATCATCATTTATATTTTTAATAGTTAATAATACTTCATATGACTTCTGAAACCATAAAATAATCAAAAACTGATCGAAGAGTTAGAGAACATTTGCTGAAAATGTACAGTTATACAGTATATACACTACCAAACAAAAATTTTGAACAGTAAGATTTGTATTGTTTTAATGTTTTTTTTTTTTTTTTCACCAAGCCTGCATTTATTTGATCCAAAGTAAAAAACAAAAACAAAAACAAACAAACAAACAAAAAAACCAGTACACTTTTTTTTAAATTATTTTTTTTAATAACTGTATTTCAATAACTGTTTTCTATTTGAATATATTTAAAAATGTCATTTATTCCTGTGATTTTTTTTTTCACCATTACTCCAGTCACATGATCATCCAGAAATCATTTTAATATTATGATTTGCTGCTCAAATACTATTATTATTATTATTATTATTATTATTATTATTATTATTATTATTATTATTATGTTGAAAACAGCTGAGTAGATTATTTTTTTTAAGGTTTCTTTAATAAATGGAAGGTCCAGAAGAACAGAATTTATCTGAAATAGAAATATTTTGTAACATTATAAATGTCTTTATCATCACTTTAAATCAATTTAAAGCATCCTTGCAAAATAAGGGTATTAATTTTAATAATTTCTTTCCCAAAAATGAATGAATGAATAAATGAATAAATGAATAAATGAATAAATGAATGAATGAATGAATGAATGAATGAATAACTAAATAAATATGATTATTATTGTAATAATTGTTATTATTAAAAATCCTGAGAAAATGTACTCAACTGATTTAAATGTTGATAATAATTTTAATAATAATAATAATAATAATAATAATAGTAACAGTAGTAATAATAATTTAAAAAAAAAATGTTTCTTGGGCAGCAAATCAGCATTTTAGAATGATTTCTGAAGGATCATGTGACACTGAAGACTGGAGTAATGATGCTAAAAATGTAAAAATTCAGCTTTGAAATCACAGGAATAAATTACATTTTAAATATATTCAAATAGAAAGTTATTTTAAATAGTAAAAATGTTTTAACATTACTGTTTTTTCTGTACTTTGGATTAAATAATTGCAGCTTGGTGAGCAGAAGAGACTTCTTTACATTAAACATTAAAAATCTTACTGTTCAAAAACGTTTGACTGGCAGTGTATACTTTTTCAATTTTTAAAGACCACTTTTTCCAAAAAATCCAGACAACCACCAAATGTAAAAACTGTACAGTAAAACTAATTTCAGACTTTACTTCATACTTTATTTTCATGTATTGCCTTTTACTGAAAATGTGTCAAAATGATGGGTCAGCTCATGTACTTTCTCTGAATAGAAAATGGAAAACATTCTCACTACTATTTCATTAAAACATTAAATAATTAACTCATGTTTGGAACAATGTTAGGATGTAAATAATGAACCACATTTTTTCATTAAAAAAAGATTCAGAATTTGCATTTGTGTCCCTGTAAGTGTTGATAAAACTAAAGATTTTCTCATCACTTCATCTTGTCCTTAATAATTTCCCTGTAAATGAAAGTTTGTAAGGTCACATGAAAGGCTCATTTACTATCATCACAACAGTTTTGGATGCTTAACTTATGTCCTGTAATGATCCCCCAGAAATATCACCTATAATGAACTTCCAGACCTCCCTGTTTGTGTTCATCATGTTGTGGTGGAGGTAACTAATGGCCCTCATACATTAAGTAAATGAGTTTTGCTCAACTAGTGGAATTACAATGGCTGAGGTCTAATGAGCGCGCGTGTGTTTCCAGGGCTTTTTGCCGCACAGAGGGAAGTCAATGTGTCGCACCTTAATCGCTCCAACTATAAAGCCTCTAATGTGATTGCTTTATAAGCTACAGGTCATGATGCAATAACAGCTTTTCCTTACTCATTTAAAACAGTTCGAGACCCCGTAGAGACGCTCGGCACCTTAACGTGCGCATCTCAGTTTTAAACTCGCATGCTTTATTTTTATAATAATAACAAGACATTTTGATGCCCAACAAATATAAAATAATAATAATAAAAGTAGGTGAATTCAAACGTCTGACTTGTACCATATATATATATATTTTATAACTAGAGGAAAGCTTGTTAAATCTGGGTTCTTCTAAGGTTTTGAGCTGAAATATTTTGAAGGAAGCCGTCTTTTTCAGTGTTTCTTCTTTCCGAATACCTCTTTACTCTCTGTTCCTCAGCTTGTTTGTTCTTTCTATTGTTTGACAGCGAGGAGTCCGTCTGTAGGATGTGTATGTTGTCCATTTAGTGTGGAATGAGCTTTGGTCAGTGGAGGACAGAAGGAAAGCGAATGCTTCTTTCTCCATTATCAAAGGGCCGTGTCCTGCAGCTGTCACTCAAACCTTGCCAGCTCACTGTCAAACACAAAAAGCCTTTCTCCTTTGACATTTCAGAGGCTAAAATTCCAAGTTCTGATCAAAGCAGCATAGTTCACACATAGTTGTTACCACTGCTGTTAGCAGTATCGTACCGAAGGGTACAGAATGTATTGCACGTCTGTAACAATTTTCACATGCACACGTGAAAAAAAAAAAAAAAACAAAAACAAGAAAATGTTAGAATGATGTCATTATGTCACATGGACTGAACTCTGTAGACCAATTATCTGTTTGTAAACATTCGGGATGCGCGCGCAGCATGATTGCAGAAAACCCCGGAGAGAATTACACGGATACGGTACAAAATACTTTGATTTAAAAAGAGTATAGATTATATTGATTAGATGTCATTTTCAAAATGTTATTCACATATTACAAGAGCTTGTCACCCAGCGATAAGCACTGTTATTCAACTAAATTGACGTTAGACAGTGGGATAGTCTTACAGATCCGGAACAGGGATGATGTTTTTTGTGGGCGGTTCAAGTATCAGTCTATGGAGCGTTGGAATAAAAGAATAAAAAAAGGTAAATTTGGTTTTATATGTCAAAATTCTGACTTTAATTTCGCAATTCCGAGATTATATCTCACAAATCTAGAGGAAAAACAACTGGTCATTCTCTCTTTTCCCCTTTGGCTCAGAATTTATATCCCACACTTCTGGCTTTTTTCCCTCAGAATGAACAAACTCGCTAGTTTTGAGTCAAATCGAGTTATAAAGTCCAATTTAGGAGATATAAACTTGTGTTTGTGAGAAAAAAGTCAGAATTGTGAGATAAAATAAAAAAAAATATATATATATGTAAAACTGTTAATAGTACTAGGTTCAAATAATATGTCATGCTGTAACTGTAGGGCTAATACAATAGGTCCCCTATGAACAGCGTATGTGAATATTATACAGACCTGTTGTTTAAATCCAATTTATGCTTTTACAGTAGAGTAATCATAGCAGTTTTCATCCATAGTACGTCCATTTAAACGTCTGCGTTTAGCTTCAAATGGCGTCTTTGACTACAGTATTCTGTACAAATTGTTTGCATTCTGATTTTGACATCAAAAGGCACAAAAATATTTTACCCATTTACCTCCACTTGTTACCGGTGTTTTTCTGCAACCACTGTGCGCGCACAGCTTCAAGTGACGTCTGCTCTAAATTGGTCTACAGAAACTCCCACAGAAATGATGTCTTAACACCTACTGTACCCAGAGATGCATTCACCTAGACAATTATTCCCACCTCAAACATGATGGTTTAAACTACTTTACAGATCAAATCATAAGCAGAGCTATGCTGAATAATTCATGTGCTTTAACAAAAATACAGACCTCTCAGTTTAACCATAAACGCCTGTGGAAGACTGGCCTGGTTCACTTCCACTGCACATGTGGGACGAGTCACATGATGATATCGATATTATGCCACAAATGCTGTCGATAGAGTTTAACTTGTACTTAAACCACGAGAATAACTTCATAATGGATTACATGTAAAGTCACATTAGAAAGAAAGAGTTACCTACACCAGTGTGGGATGTGGAGAATTCTCCAGGTGTCGTCACTGTGCTGACGAAGTAGAGTTCAGGGAATGTGGGAAATTGAGCAAATGAGCAGATTGTATGAGACTGAAACATGTGGGTTGTGTCCATAGAGATGTTTTGTGAGCCCAAGTCTTGTATGGTGTGTGTTTGTGTGAGCAGAACAGAGGACGCGCACGTTTCCTCCCCCTCACCGGTGGAGTTCTCTGATGGAACTTTCCGCCTGTTTTATGCTCGTGTCAGATGTACTTTGGTTTTAGCTGTAGCAGATGCTTTTCACATAACATTTAAATAATCGCACGAACAGCTCGACCCAGTGCTGCCAGATCCATTCAGCACCTTCACTCCCAGCTTTAGCACTTCCACAACATCCATACAAACCAGCACGCTTGTGAAGTCAACAGGAAATCATGCATTTACAATCTGACCATCCATTCACCCATCAATCCATTAGATGTATACGTTTTTAGTTTTTAAGTAAACGCTTTTTGTCATATGCTTGCAAAGGCTGCCTAAAATATTATTATAATTTAAAATAACAACTTTAAAATGTGTTCTTCTTCAAGATATTTTGAAATGTTATTTATTCTTGTGATGCAACGGTAAATTTTCAGCATCATTACTCCAGTCTTTAGTGATCCTTCAGAAATCATTCTAATATGTTGACAATGTTAGAAAAGAAAGAAAGGACAAAAATATATTATCAATGCTGAGAACAGCATTTTAAACTGATACATTTTGATTTTCAGGATTCTTTGATGAATAAAAAAGTTCAAAATAACAGCATTTATTTGACATGTAAATCTTTCGTAAAAACAGTGTTAAAGCAGAAGTTCACTTCCAGAACAAAAATTCACAGATCATTTACTCATCCCTTTGTCATCCAAGATCTTCATGTTGTTCTTCAGTCATAAGGAAATTATGTTTTTTGAGGCAAACATTTCAGGATCTTTCTCCATATAGTGGACTTCTATGGTGGCCGTGAGTCTGAACGTCCAAATTGCAGTTTAAATGCAGTTTCAAATGGCTCTAAACGATCCCAGCCGAGGAAGAAGGGTCTTATCTAGTGAAACGATTGGTCATTTTCTTTACTTTTTAACCTCAAAGGCTCGTCTTGTCTTGCTCTGCGTGAACTCTGTGTATTCCAGGTCAATACAGTTAGGGTATGTCGAAAAACTCCCATCTTCCAAATCGACCTTTACAAAAAAAAAGGTACAACAGCGATGTAGGGGCGATTTTGAAGTTGGAGAAGAAAATGAGATGGGAGTTGTTCAACATACCCTAACTGTATTGGAACAATATAAACAGAGTTTACAAAGAGCTAGACAAGACGAACATTTGAGGTTAAAAAGTATATAAATTGTATTTTTTTTTCGGTAGAAAAGACCCCTCTTCCTCGGCTGGGATTGTTTAGAGCTCATTGAAACTGCATTTTGGAAGTTCAAACTCACGGGCACCATAAAAGCCCATTATATGGAGAACATTCTTAATTTTTTTTCCCTCAAAAAAACATAAGACATGAACATCTTGGATGACAATGGGCGAGTAAATTGTCAATTTTCTTTTTGTAAGTGAGCTTCTCCTTTAAATGTCTTCACTGTGACTCTTCATCAATTTCATGCAACCTTTAAATACTGTGTGTGTGCATGTGTGTATTAATGTTTATATTGTCTATACTATTATTACTATTATTATTTAGTTGTGAAAGTTACATTTTTAATTCTAATTCATATATTAAGCATGAACAATTAGTTTATTTAAAACAAAGAAAGAAAAATCCCCTTAATAGATCAAATGCTGTCAGGAGCATTACTAGTTCTCAGCATACACAGCTGTGCTGTCCTTGATGCTTTTGTGCCTTTTTTTCTTGTTCCTAATGATTATCCAATCATTAGCCGTGTACAAATGAGCCTATTAGACGTTTGTGTGAGATCTCAGCAAGGATGAGCTTGATGCAGAATCAGCTTTGTGGTGTTTGTCGCAGATTAAACATAATCGAGCTTGTTTGAGCATGTATTGTAGGGTAATCCTGCTCTCCGTGTGTATGATTGTATCTGCTTCAACGTGCTGTTGACATTTCAACATCTGTTTTCTTAAGCGCTACAGCTGCTGTCAGAATGTGCAGAACCTTCCTGAAGACACTTTTTTAGAAGTCTCTGGGTTTATTCCCCTCCAGCAAACAGCCGGTTGAAGTGACGGCTGTGACGGCGTAGTTTAGAGGTGCTGTAATGATTCTGAAAGTAACTGCGATGTCGAACCTCATT
Organism: Labeo calbasu; assembly: GCA_019740295.1. NCBI lineage: Eukaryota > Metazoa > Chordata > Actinopteri > Cypriniformes > Cyprinidae > Labeo > Labeo calbasu. Next base: position 26,309 of record JAHKKF010536232.1, read on the forward strand.
TCAACTCTCGGACTTGTCACTTTCTCAACGAGGTTTGATTTTAGCAGATGCCGGGAAGCCCTGGGGATTAAGACAACTTCTGGATTCTTGTGTGTTTCGCTGAGTGGGAGCAAGACCTGTGACACAGGAATAGAGTTTGCCCTGATTCCACAACGTAGAGTCGAGCCGTTCTCCTCCTGCTGCGTCGGAAAGTTTGGGTTGTCAGACTTTACCATATAATTGAAAGGCGTATTAACATACTCATGCAAATTTAACGACCTAAACCTTTTCCAGGAGGCAGGAGAACAACTGTTTGGCAAACAAATTTGTCATAAATACTACAGCGGGTCAAAGTAGGTAAAACTAATAGTGGATGGTGAAACCAATCAGCTCGACGCGTGGCACGGAAGGCGTACGGGTTATCACTCAGGCCTTTGACTTTTGGCGTGAAGTCTGCTCTACTTTGCAGATTATTGTAATCCAGAACCGCCCACTTAGACAGGAAGAGACTTTCTGACTTACATATGTAAGGTTTAGGTCACCCAAAAATGTCACCATTTATATCATTTACAACTTTACGTAATATTTTAGGACCCTGTCGATGTTCTTTTAATGACAAAACAGTTGTGGTTTTGTTTTATTTTGATATATTAATCATACAGAGCCCACAGTATCATATTTGATAGACGCATTTCAGATGCCTCTAAATGGTCAACATGATCAAAAAACTTCTTCCAAGGGCCTTTTAGTATATTTAGTAAAAAAAAAAAACAACAGCAGCAAAAAACATCCTCCTTCAGGTTGTGGTTCATGTGTGAAATCTTTAATGATTTGCATAAACTAAACATAAGCATAACTTTTATATTGTTAGTAAAATGATGAGCACTTACTGAACTGGAGCAACTGGATTATCCATACATAATTGTTTAGGGGAAAAAGTCTCAAACATGATCATCAGGCTTTTGAAAGAACATTTAGAGTTTTTGTTCATCTCTCAATCATCATTGCATTGCAATTGAAAGTTACAGAGATACAACTCATATTTCTATGCCTTTTATACGACTAGTTTGTTATACTGTTATAAAGATCTCATTGATTTGCATTCCAAACTATCAGAATTTATCTTTGGTGATATAAATAGCAGCATCTGTACCAAATTGTACATTTTTGCTCAGCTTTGGCCTTTGAACAAAATTAATGTTAGAATTACCATTATTTTTGCACCTAAATGTTAATCTTTAAACACCAAATCTGCAAAATGGGCGGTTATAAATATATTGTGTGGTCAGATTTATTATTGTTATGTGAATTTAGAATTTAGAAATGTTATAGTTATTTACACTGGTTAGTACTATCAAATCAATGGGCCTCATTCATGAAACTTGCGTAAACATGAGTAAATTCTGAGTTTTGCACGTAAAACAAACCTTCCCAAAATCTCTCCTCCAGATTCACAATCGCTTCATAAACGTCCGATTTGGTAGTTAAATGTGTATGTTAATGAATTCCAGTCATTTGCTGATGAATGCTCATTCAGAATTAGCATAATCCCCGCCTATGAATTAAAGCTATGCAAATTGCGTGTCCAGAAACGAAGTGGAATATTCTGGTCCAGTTTCTCAGGTTTGGCTCTATATTGCATAAACGCAGATATGCTCAACAATAAATATTCAATAACGTGTGTCGACCAAAGTTTTTAGCCAGCTGAAAAAAATGTCTTAAAATGACCAGCTGGTGAAGCTTGAGAACGCTTTAGTGGCACAGTGTTTTTCCAGCTAAGGTGCTTTAGTTGCTATGATTTGGAATATCCACAGCGGCAACGTATTACTAGTATCTCATTTTTACGAATTGTACTAAATATAAAAAAGCAGTAACCAGTCATATTGACTTCTCCATTCTTGTAGGTAGTCATTGTACAAGTAGGATGGATGGTCGGTATTTGTCCCGCCCGTCCTCTATTTACAGCTGTGAGCACTGCATTTTACATTTGTCAACTCGGCTGCAAAATAAATAAATAAATAAATAAATAATCAAAAAGAGGGTAAGGGCAAATGACTTTGTAATTATTATGGCAGTGCATCCAAATTTAGTCTCATCAGTGTGCCAAAAAAAAGACAGAATGTTTTACACACCATTTACACATGGTAGGGAGCAAGTGTACAAGTGTACAACAAACATTTTAATATTTTCAGAACGGCTTTACAAACGATTTAAATTTCATTCTGCTCGTGTTTCATGAATGAGGCCCAATGGCACCAGAATAATTCACTGGTTTACCTGCTTTTAATTGCCTCTGGATGTCTTTTGGATCAAGATTTGTCCAGCGATTATTAAAAGACTCCTGAGCGTTTGTGCAGCAGCCAATCAGATTCAGTCACATCCAACAGGAGCAGCTGGAAATTCCCTTCATAAGTAGTCGTTCACATCATGATATTTAAGTTGGGCTGAAACTGCACGAGCAGATGTCCTTGACTGGAGTCATTGTGAATGTTAATGATTGACTGTTTAAAGACCGCATGGCCTGTGGTCCACTTAGCTCGCTCGCGTTGCAGAATATTAAGGACATACATTTTAATTTGCAGTTTCGCTGTGGCTGTTATGTAGCGTTTGATTAATGGCGTTCTAAGCTCGTTTCAATAATTCATGAATAATTCTACTTTATGGTCATGAATAAGTTCCCAAATCCAAAATCTTATTCTGCTATTTTATACATGTATAATGTATACGTGAACTTGAGAATGAAGAAAAAAGCAGCACGCTCTCGCTTCATTCAATTTTCTTGTTCAGAAAGCTCGTGTTAATCTCAAACAGCGTTGCGGAATAGAGACAAAATACAGACTGACAGATAAAAATCGCTTGATGAGAGATTAACAATGGAGCTGGAAAACGCAGGCCTCGCTCTGACAGACAAGAAGCAGGTCAGGCAGCGAGAGAGACTGACAGCGAGAGCTTGTTTACGATGACATCGCCTTGACTGCGGGTTCCCGTGATACGGGGCCACCGGGGAAGGGCCCGACTGCGGTGCTCCTGACCCCGTCGTGTTCTCATCCAGCTGCACAGAGTCTCACCCTAAGGGCAGCGGGTTGTCTGAGCGACTGCATTCGCCCGTCTCTCACCGTCTCTCAGCCAAAAACAGGAGGGCGTGGGGCGGAAGAGTCACTTGGCAGATGGATGAATAAATTATTTAGCGATGCTTCACTAAATCAGCCGTTATCGAGCATTAAAACGTGGGAGTGGAATGAAGCGGTTTCATTGACATCTAAGAGAACACAATAACAAGAAGTGGACTGACGGTTGATGAGACATTTCAGTACAATGCAGTTGAATGAAGCATTGTGCTCAAAAAAATATGCATTGAAATATCACTATTGTTATCGAATGAACAGAACAGAGAGAGTCTCGTCATAACTCTGCGTACAATAGTTGGAGTTAGTATCGTTTAATCAAAACACCCATACAACATTACTGCTGTGTTTGCGAAGTGAGAAAACCGTAATTAAATGGAAATATTTTGGCATTCATCGGCCGCCTGGCACTAAAGCTGAGTTTTTCTCCATTTTCACATTTTCAGAGTCAAATAATTTTTATTGAGTGAAGTGATCCGTTCTTTTTACCCCAAAACTTATTTATTATTTTACAATTGTTATTTTAACTGTGGTTTGATTCAAATATTTCCCTTTGTTTGATTACTTGCAAATGAGGTGCAACCACTTAAATGCTCATTTCAAAGACGACATCTAATGCAGACGCTGTGTTCATGTATTCAACCACAGCAAAGTGTATTGATATATGAAGAGTTAATTTGCAAAAACAGATAACTCTCTTTTTAACAGTTTTCAACATTCATGTTTTTTTATTGTGTATTCCAATGAATCTCAATCAAACTGCAGCTGGGTTATTTTGATGTAAAGTTAAAATAACTAAAAAAATACAGCTAACTGACACAATAAAACAATAAAAACATCATAACATAATAAAAAAACCTCAAAAAAACATGAATTTTGAAAATGTATAAAAACGGAGTTATCAGTTTTTTCAAATAAACTCTTCATATTCAGTTCACAAACTTTAGCTGTTGCATGACATTGCTATTTTCAGCATTTCATACCATAAACACAGCACTGAAACAATGTGTCTTGGGATCCCTTAGATAAAAAGTTGAATTTTGAACTGTGCATTGCATTTTATTGTGTTTTACAGAAAGAAAGAAAGAAAGAAAGAAAGAAAGAAAGAAAGAAAGAAAGAAAGAAAGTTGTTATATTGTTAAGTAAATTAAATGAAAAAAAAAAGTTAAATGAGAGAGAAAATGTTTCAAATGTTTAAGTGGTATTTATTCATAATGACATTATAAAATACAGTATTAAAATGGATAATTATTAATAATTTTGTGGGGGGAAAAAATGTGTGTTTTCAAATGAGGATTACATGACAGCAAAGGTGATCTAAATGTGAAAATTAGTGGATAGAAACATGGTCAATGAAATATCCAATATCGACAGATAATTGGCCAATAACCAGTATGTTACCATGACTTCATGCATCCCTAAATTTAAATTTGATATCCTAATGCATTCATTCCTTATTTATTTGTGTCATCCACTTTTAATTTCAATTTTTTTTTTTTTGAAAAACATTTTGGCTGTCTTAAGCACTTTACATTACAGCAAACAACAAAGCCTAATGGCATATGTAATTAAATGTGGATTTGCTCTTGGCGCATTTCCACAGGCTCTATTTTTCTTCCCTCAAGGGCAAAAGAGACAGACCGGCAGTTTTTTTATGCGTGAAGTGCACCTGAACGCAACATCGCAAGCCATATGACACGGGACGTCCCGTCGGCATCCAATATACAATTATAGCTGCGGTAAACCAGATCTAAAATCCATCAAGTGCTATATTCGAGTCAGACAACACCACCCAAAGGGCTCCAAAAAAACAATATTTGCAAATGTTTGATCAAGGTTTTTTTTGTGTGTGAGAGGTAGATTAGACCATATGGTTTGCTCAGTAATAGACCTCCCATGGTAAATCACAGAAAGGCGCAGAGTGTGTTTTAATGCAGCGGCAGATATTGCAGGCTTACACACAGGAATTGGAGCCATCTTTGCTTCTGGGTGGCAGGTGGCCATCAGTTATTGTGTACAGCGTTTGGGACTGAATACACAAAAACTTTAAACCCAGAGAGAGAGATTTGTGAAATGTTCATGCTTTGAATGCTTGCTTTCTTTGCCTGCTTTGTGTGTTGCAGAAATAGACGTATTTAATGCAACGCTTTCGTAAGGATTTGTGCGTTATTCTTTTCTTCAATTTACTGTCCGGCGCTTTATCTTTAAGTTACTGTCTGAATGTGTTCGCTGGTGCATATTGGGATTTAATGACAAAAGCTGTAGTAATTAGCTTCCTGGTAAATACCATTTCAGAAAAGATAATTCACTGGTTGGCCATTACTTTGGAGTAACGAGGGAGCTTGATGACTTTTTGTTGTCCTCTGCAGAGACAGTGATATAGGCATTGTTTCTTTATCTGAAAATTATGCGCGACCATTAACTGGCTTCCTTCATTATCCTTACTCCGACCGCGACAACTGTCAAGCGAATTGTCTTTAACTAATAATGACTTGCTCTCTGTTTCCTGATGGATTCCTCTTGGCTTTCCTGAGGTAAACAAGCAGCTCTCGAACACCATGCGTGAACATTCCTTCTATCTGGCTCCCAGAGGAGGCGAAGCATCCTAAACTTACCCAGCCAGTCAGCCCCAGGAACCAGCACAACTCAATTAGTGTTCTGTTGTGCTTAAGAACATACATATTTTTCTGGTAAGTTGAGTTCCTCTCTTCACTGTGATGTCAAGAGCCTCCCGGAAGACAGCTGTCTTTCTTATAAAACCCTTAAAATAGACAAGGTGGTAAACAAACCTCTGAGCCACGCAGAAACTATTTCAGTCGTTCGACGCAATGCCAATTTGCGGCATGGAAATAAAGCCCGGGCCTCCTGTGAGGGTGAGCGTATCTGGCTTCGTAGCATTAGCGCTTCGTGGAAACAGCCGCATCTCTAGAGTATTGCCTACATAGGTAGCGTGACCTCTGCGTTTGGTAATTGAAACCAGAAATATTCAATCTGTACTGTACCGTTCCCTCCATTTGATCAAATTGAATAAAGGTACTGAGGGAAATCAAGCCAATCAAAGTGAATCTTCTGAGACGTGAGGAAAAAAAAGAGATGCAAGCTCTGTGATGCGTGATTGGACTCACATATACGATTTGTTGGATGTTACAGATCTGAGAATGTAATAGAGAGGCATTCGGGCCGTTCGTATGACCTTCATATTTGAAGGCGCAACGTTTGGCCTATGCCAGATAGTAGGGATGGGTCAGGATGGTCGAATTGCAGTTCAGCAAACAACTGACGTCAGTTAGTGAGCTCAGTTGGTAAATTTGTCAAGATTTTAGCTTTATTTTTAGTGAAAGTGTTTTCATTACTTCACTTGCTACTGTAGTATTTTTCCACTGTGAGAACTCTAAAACTCTTTTTTTTTTTTTTTTTTCCTCTAATAACAGTAAAATGTCATGTGGTGCAACCAACATGCTGTGAGGGACTTGTGTCCTTCAAGTTATTAGTCACACATGGTCAAAAGCAAAGGGGCCTTATGCATAAAAATGAGCCCTAACTTCTGCACAAGCCTTAATCATTTGACGATAATAACACCGCTGATATCAGTGAGCTGTGCACTTGGCTGCTTCCTTTTATGTGTTAGTGGACTGAATGATGATGTGAATTAAGGGACGCGGCATCTGTTGCAGCAGGTTGTGTTTTGAGGAGTGCTTTTAACGATCGTTTCGCTATCGATCAAGGCCCAGCTCTGTTTAATCTATCAGAGTTCTAGCCTGGTGAAAGCCGTGGGAGACATGAGGCCTGGTTCATTTGATTACCTCTGATCAAGAGCAAACGCGTATCTCGATCGTAATCCCCCTTTGGTTACTTGTGTTGAGGGCCTTGATCAAAGGCACGATGGGATTACGCATAGAGATCAGGACGGCAACGAACGAAGGAAGAAGGGAGAGAGAGAAATGACAAAACATCCATCTTTATGCTCGAAGCATACAACCAAGTATGCACAGATGCACAGTTTTATGCTTCGCACATAATGTTGCACTATTCTCCAAAACAGCAGGTGGCAGTGTTTTCTAGAACTTGTCATTTAACCATATTAAATAAATATACTATTGTAAATGTGATATAAATATGGATCCAACTAGTTTTCCCTGAGGTGATAAGGTAAGATTTGTGTTTGGTTGATGAACTCACCAAACACTGAGTGATGTAAGAGAGAGAGAAAAAAAAAAACTTTTCTGAAGCTTTGAATCAACTGAACCAATTGCTCAGCAAAATAATACACTATTTCAGCCAAAAACATGCATACAATCATCTTAAAAAAAGCAAAAAAAAAAAAAAAACATTACAATTGCAAGCATAATATATTGAATGCAATAAAAAAAAAAAAAAAAGAATCAGATACCATTAACATTAAATTATTTTATTTTCAGGCCTTGTTTTGTGGGTTTTATGGAGGGCTTGTTTAAACAGACCAATAAGAGACTATCAGCTAGTATTCCTCCTTTTAATTACACAAATGTCTTAATAAAAAAATGTCTTCAAACTCATAAAACTCACGTTAAATCACATGCCCTTGACAGTTTAATATGTGCTCCAAACCACTGCTTCGAAACAAATGATTCTCAAAGGTTTCAAAGCTTCTTAAACCCGTCACACATCAAACAAACTTGTTGTTTTCATCTTTACATTCGTTGAATATGTAAACGCCACCAATTGGCCCAACGACGGATTCCAGCGGCGTGGGTGAAGGTATAATGTGTGCAGGTCTTTTACCCCTGCTTCTGTTTACCTAATTTATTTTATTTAAATTTATTTAATTTTAGGATTGTGCTTCAGTTTGATTCTTGCTCTGTCTTAAATCTGACTCCAAGGGCCCTATCATACATCTGGCGCAATGCGGAGCCAGGCGCGACGTATTGCTAGTTTCTGCCCGACGCAGTTATCATTTTCATGTCCTGCGCCATGTTGTTCACACACCCATGCTGCGTCCATTTGTGCACCCATGGGCGTGCTGGTCTGAAAACGAGGTGTGTTCAGGGGCATTGTTGGCGCGTTGCTATTTTGAGGCAACTGAAATAGACTACGCCATTGACCAACTCAAACCTGGTCTAAAGTCATTTTATTTATTATTTAAAGAGCACGTTAGTAATATGCGCCTATAGGCAGGTGCACAGTGCACCTGCACCGTGGGCTATATGTGCTTTGATCGTTAAAATAAGGCCCCAATTCTCAAATGATCACTAAAGGCACAATAGAACAGTGTTATATATTTTGCTGACTTGTGTATTTACATTATCCCAAATAGCAATTTGAACTAGTGTGACGGGCGCCGTGTCATTACGTCGCCTGCCAATGACGTCATACACCCTTGATTTTCCGGTTTTATTTTGTTGAAAACATGGAAACACCAAAGACACTTTAATATGTTCTGCATTTTATTAGACAGGTGACGAACGCACAGAGTAGCATTATAACTGAACTTTCAACACACTTAAATGTATCTAGTATAATAAAACAGCACTGCTTTTTCCTACATACGCATGACCGGAGGGAGCGGAAGCACTCGACTGTGGCATAATAATAGCTCTGCTGCTTTCGAGCCGCGTATCGCGCTCGTCTCCAGTGACCTTAATAAGTCTTTAATACATTAGCTCATCCATGAACATGATTTCTTCCCAAGTCCCGACGGATTGTATCGGCTGTGGGGATGAACACAACAACTCCCACAATTCCACACTCAATCACGGCGTCATCAAACTACGCCTTTGGTTCTTTGTTTGTTTTGAATATACGCCCTCTAGTGGTGAAAACTTATATATTGTGCCTTTAAATTTAGACTGTATTTCTAATAAGGAACGGATCACAAATATTGGTTATGTATTAATTTAGATATTTGATTATTTGGACATCTCATACTGCCAATTATTCGTTCAGTATCGCACAGAGTCTCGGCTAGAGGTTGCAGGCCTCACGATCACAAACTCACCAGTTCTGAGTTTAGTCAGAAGATGCAGAGTTAAGTTGGCCGTCACGTTCCAATGACTCTTGCCACTTTCCCTAAAATACCCAGACCAGAATAAAGAAATCTCCAATTCTAGACCTTTTGGTTGGTTGGTCACACCTTGCCGGAAATAGGAAAACATTCTCACCAGACCCTGAGGGAGACACACCCCTCAAAAAGTTTTCACTCTGTCTCATAATATAATTTGCTGCTGTGAAATTGAGACCATTATTTTACCGGTCGCACTGAGACATTTACAGTGATACCAAACATTAACCCTTAAATGCGTGACTGTTTTGCCAATCGTTATTACATATTCAGGTCTTTAGCAAGACCCAGACCTATATATCCAGCATGGATGGATCTCTAACTTCTGCAATAGCAAAAAACTCTCTTGATATTTTAAGAACAATTACAGAAGAATAAAATAAAGCATATTTCGTTACCTTTTGAAACTGAAGGGTTCAATTTGAGCGGATGATTGTACCGTCGCCGTCATCGTCACAGCGCACTTCCACAGTACATTCAGCATCTGGCTCATATTCGCAAAACTATCGTTTTCACTGACTTCAAAATCAATAGTTTGATCACTGGCAGCTTATTCACCACATCCACCGTCAAATAACAGTGACATTTATATTTTATTGCATACACTAATCGCTCTGCAAAAAGCCATTCAAAACAATTCAATTTTAGCTGATGATATTCTTTTGTTTTATGTCTGCGATAATTACGAGTGAAACATCACGTCATTATTGTCTATCAAACAGCGCCGCCTCGAGGAATAAAGGCGAATTGCAAGTATTTAGTCATCAGATATTTACATATTTTTGCGCACGAAAAATATACTTACACTGTTACACACTTCGGGTCTCTAACGACCTTATACACTTTTTACAAAAAATAAATCAGAAAACAGACATTCTTTTATATTTTATGTTTTTTTTTGTTTTTTTTTTGTATTGTTTATACTGAATAGATTGAGAAAGCTGATGTCAAAGTTAAAAATATAGAGGGAGAGGGTAGTAAATGACGTCCCAGGTCACTACAGACCCGAGGTATGCATTTTAGGGTTAAAGGAGAAAAACAAGTGATTCACAGGATACATCATGTGAGGACTTGAGCCTGGTGGGGGAGAGGAGAGGAGAGGAGGGGGTTTCATTGATAATTAGGAGAGAAGTTTGGACAAGGCGATATCCTGTGCTCTATTGTTTTAATGCATTTCGTGTTTTGTCTTAGCAGGGAAACCATCCTTACAAATGCCATACCTGAAGCTAATTTTCTTGATATTGTTACTGAATTAGAATTTTATGCCAATATTGTACTTAGGATGTGCTTCACAATACGTGTCTCTACTTCATTGTGACTTCAACATAAAAATCATTTTATGCAATCCAGCTGCATTTAAACACACATTTAGAAAGAAAAAAGCAGTTATTTTTATTCTGTTTAGTTTAAACCAGAGCTGTTCAAGAACCTGCATATTTGAATGAAATCACCAAACTCAAGTGTATTGTTTGCACGTTTTTACTTTAGTGTACAAAAGGCAGTTCACATACTCATTTGCATAAATACCCTTTCAAACAAGAACGACTGGTGGGCTGTAACAGGCAATTTCACACTCTAGGCGAAAACACGGTGCTTTTAAACTTATTTGCAGTAGTTCTTCTGGCTCTAAAAGAACCTAGTATACAAGCACATCTAGTAAAGACAACTTTTCCTCAAATTTGTCCAATAGGACTGAAACGCTGCACACAAAATTGCGTGTGCTTACGGAAAATTGTATGTGCCTAACTCAAGGGCTCAAAGTTTGATTGGTTAGCAGTTGATTTCATAACCACTCCGTTCTGCTTGCAATAAGTCTATTTTTCTGTTGACAGATTTTTAAAAGTAGTCGTTTAATTTGTGACAGAAGAGCATCTGTCATAGATGAATGAAAATGCTAATGGATAGCATTCACCAGGTGTTATAATGGTAAAACGGAGCAACTGCAGCACGGATGTCACTTTTGATGCTCGGTCCCTTGTGTTTAGACATGTTATGCATAAACCAGGCTTTAGACAGCTGAAATATACCAAATGTAGTCTCTCAGTACTACTTCTTAGAGCACAGTGATGCATGCTAAAAAAGCTGAGCATTAATTTATGTCATTCAAGCATGACTTTTGTACATGATTTTCTTAAAACTATGCATGAAAAAAATGTAGATAAAATTTAATGACTTATTTTAAACATTTAAATATTTTTTATTTAGATTTTTTTGTTCATTTTATATATATATATATATATATATATATATATATATATATAATATTTTAATAATTAAATTATTGTATTTTATTATGTTACTTTTGTTATTTTCTTTTTAATAATATTACAGATAATTTTATTTTTAAATGTTTTACTATTTTTTGGTAATTTTATTGTAGTATTATTATTATTATTATTATTATTATTATTATTATTATTATTATTATTCCCAAAATTTAAATTCCAGTTTTTTTTATTATTTTATTTTATTTTATTTTAGTAAAAATATTTAAACATATATATTTTTTATTTAAAACATTTAAATATTTTTAGATTTT
>JAHKKF010536233.1:0-12404 GCA_019740295.1 Labeo calbasu
GAGAACATGAGATGGGAGTTTTTCGACATACCCTAACTGTCATGAACCGGAACAAAAACAGTCCAGGCAGAGTAAGACAAGATGAGCGTTTGACATTACAAAGTATATAAATTGTATTATTTTTATGAAAATAACCGATCGTTTCGCTAGATAAGACCCTTCTTCCTCAGCTGGGATTTACAACCGCATTTGTTATCGTTTGAAGACGCATTTAAACTGCATTTTGGAAGTTCAAAATCGGGGCACCATATCAGTCCATTATATGGGGAAAAATGTTGACATGTTTTCCTCAAAAAACATAATTTCTTTACGACTGAAGAAAGAAAGACATGAACATCGTGGATGACAAGTGGGTGAGTAAATTGTTTGTGAATTGTTGTTCTGGAACTGGAGTTCTCCTTTAAGCCTAGTGTGGTACCCACAGAAAATGTGTACACAAATATCAAAACGTGACTAACAAATATGACAATATTTGTCTGTGTACTAAACACTAAAAAGGGGACTTTTACCTTTTTTTCTTCCCACCACCTGAGCAGAGACTCTTATTTTGATACGGGAAAATGGCGTATACGGACGCTATCTGCAGCTGCCGCTCATACATATAGAGGAGTCGGCAGAGACAAGACGTGATTCCTGACTCTTGTTTGTTTCCTGTATTTACAGTAATCTGGCTGTCGGGTCTCCGGAGCCTTGCAACACTAGTCCCAGACTAAAATGTAACTCTGAGCTGTTTTAACTGAAAGAATCTTGCACTGATTGTTCCTGAAATATGTCAGTGCCATTGTTTTGTCTCAAGATGCACACAAGTAATGTTTTTTCTAAGCCATGTTTATAAAAATTACTTTAATGTCCTAATTGAACTATGGCCTAATCCTGGTTTACTCTAAGCCCTGTCTGTGAAACCAGCCCTATACCTTGTAATTGAGAGTTCGTATCTCACAATTCTGAGAAAAAAGTCTGTGAGATGTAAATTTGCAATTGCGGGGGGAAAAAGTTTGCAGTGTTTCGCAATTCTGATTTTATTTCTCGCAATTGTGAGTTTATATAATGCAATTCTGATAAAAAAAATCAGAAAAGCGAAATATAAACTTGCATTTACAAGAAAAAAAGTCAGAATTGTGTTTTTATCTTGTAATTCTGACTTTATTTCCTACAATTGTGAGTTTATATCATGCAATTTTCAGAAAAAAGTCAGAATTGTGAGTTTATATCACGCAATTCTGACTTTATGACTCCCAATTGCAAATTTATATCACACAATTCTGACTTTATTTTTCGCAGTTGAGTTTATATCATGCAGTTCTAAGAAAGAAAAGTCAGAATTGCGAGATATAAACTTGCAATCGCAAGAAAAAAGTCTGAATTGCGAGTTTTTGTGAGTTTATATCATACAATTCTGAGAAAAAAGTCAGAATTGCAAGATATTAACTTGGAATTGCAAGAAAAAAAGTCAGCATTGTGAGTTTATATATCGCAATTCTGACTTCATTTCTTGTAATTGAGTTTATATCACGCAATTCTGAAAAAAAAGTCAGAATTGTGATTTTATATATCACAATTTTGATTTTAGAACTCCCAAATCTAAGTTTATATCATGCAATTCTGAAAAGAAAAAAAAATTGAGTTTATATTTCACAATTCAGACTTTACTCTTACATTTGTGAGTTTATATCATGTGTTCTGAGAAAAAAAGTCAGAACTAAGAGTTTATGTCTTGCAATTCTCACTATATCTTTCAATTGTGAGTTCATATCATGCAATTCTGACTTTATTTATTGCAATTGTGAGTTTATATCATACAATTCTGAGAAAAAAAGTCAGAATTGCAAGATATAAACTTGGAATTACAAGAAAAAAGTCAGCACTGTGAGTTTATATCTCACAGTTCTGACTATAACTTTATTCTTACATTTGTGAGTTTATATCATACAATTCTGAGAAAAAATTCAGAATTGCAAGATAAAAAACTTGTAATTGCAAGAAAAAAGTCAGCATTGTGAGCTTGTATCTCACAATTTCTGACTTTATTTCTCGTAATTGTGAGTCTATGTAGCAATTTTGAAAAAAAAAATGTCTGAATTGTGAAATTATATATAATTGTTCTCATAATTGTGAGTTTATATCACGCAATTCTGAGAAAAAAGTCAGAATTGTGAGTTAATATCTCGCAATTCCGACTTTATAACTTGCTGCTGTCAATGTTTGTCATCAATTTTATGTGTCCTTGCTGTAAAAATATATTAAGTTCCTTAAAACAACAACAACAAAAAATCTTACTGACCACAGACTTTTCAAACTGTACCGTACAGGATATATTCTTTATTTATTCTTCCAAAAAGCACACAAAGAGATGTTTTAAAACATTTATACTACAAAACAATATAGTGGCCAGGGGCTGTCAAGCTCCAAAACTTGACAAATAGCACAATAAAAGGCACCATAAAAATAGTCCATACAACCTGTGCACTTTATTGCATGTTTTTGGAAGCGATCTGGTTATGAACCAGTGATGTATGGCATTTAATATGATGACATGCTGCATCCAATTTTGCATATACACAAGCACAAATGCACAAATGATCAATTAAAATTCATTCTTTGTATAGCACAATGCTATCGTATGGCTTCAGAATATGGTTTATAGATTGTAAAATGTAGTGTTTTTTTATTTATTTATTTTTTGGAGTCCCTGGTTTCTAATTGGTTTTGTTACAGGCACAGTCAGTTAAACTAGCTAAATCCATTACGGCTGTCATGAATAAAATGAAAATGAAATAAAAAGCGTAAATTGACTGCAGCATTTAATTTAGATCTGTTTATGTTGCATCTGTTACAGCGTTGCGCATTATAACCAATCACACGCTGCTCCGTTAAGTTTATGAATGCAATGGCCAATCAGAAACGTTCAGATGAGACATCGCGAAATGCCAGTGTTTTGTTCAGTGAGCGCGCTCGCTGACTGAATTCTGCTCGCGAATTCTCATCATAAACAACAAAGTGCTGATGTACGGGCGATGTAAGTGAGAGATTAATTCATCAAACAGTGCATAGACAGCTTCACTGATCATAACGGGAGTTTTTGTTTCTTTGTAGTTGCTTAAACTCGTGCTAGACTGAAGTAAGTGATACTCTTTGATAATGTAAATGTCCTTTGCTCGCTTTCTGTGTATAATTTAATCACTGTTTGAATAACCATAAAAGTGAAGCTTTAACATTAAATTATGATCAAGTTAAATACAAATCCAGTCATATTAAAAATGTCTCATGACATGATACACCCATATCTGCAATATTTTGCAATTCTGAGAAGAAAACAAAAATCAGAATTGCGAGATATAAACTTGTTATCGTAAGAAATAAGTCAGGATAGCTACTTTTTAATCACTTAATTCTGACTTTATTTCTCGCAATTGTGAGTTTATATTATTCAATTCTGAGAAAAAAATCAGAATTGAGACTTTATATTGTGCAATTCTGACTGTAACTTTCTGAATTGTGAGTTTATATCGCAATTCTGAGAAAAAAGTCTGAATTGTGATTTTATATGTCGCAAATCTGACTTTATTCTCGTAATTGTGGGTTTATATCACGCAATTCTAAGAAAAAAAAGTCGGAATTGTGAGCTTATATCTCACAATTCTGATTTTATAACTCCCAATTCTGCGTTTATATCATGCAATTCTGAGAACAAAGTCAGAATTGTGAGATATAAATTTGCTTTTGTGAGAAAGAAGTCAGAATTGCGTGTTTTTATCTTGCAATTCTGATTTTATTTCTCACAATTGTGTTTATATCATGCAATTCTGAGAAAAAGTACGAATTGTTTATATCTCGCAATTCTGACTTTACAACTTGTGATTGTGAATTTATATAATGCAATTATGACTTTATTTCTCACGATTATGAGTTTATATCATGCAGTTCTGAGAAAAAGTCAGAACTGCGGGTTTATATCTCACAATTCTGACTGTAACTTTCAGTTGTGAGTTTCGCAATTCTGAAAAAAAAGGCAGAATTGTGAGTTTATATCTCACAATTTTGATTTTAGAACTCCCAGTTCTGAGTTTCTATCATGCAATTCTGAGAAAAAAAGGTTGAATTGTAAGTTTTTATTTCTATGTCATGTTTGTTATCAATTGTATGTGGCCATGCTGTAAAAATATATTAATTTCCTTAAAAAACAACAGCAACAACAACAACAAAAATTACTGACCACAGACTTTTCAAACTGTACCATACAGGATATATTCTTTTTTATTCTTCCAAAAAGCACACAAAGAGATGTTTTAAAACATTTATACTACAAAACAATATAGTGACCAGGGGCTGTCAAGCTCCAAAACCTGACAAACAACACAATAAAAGGCACCATAAAAATAGTCCATACAACCTGTGCACTTTATTGCATGTTTTTGGAAGCGATGTGGTTATGAACCAGTGATGTATGGCACAAGCACAAATGATTAATTAAAATTAGTTTTTTGCATAGCACAGTGCTGTCATGTGGCTTCAGAAAATGGTTTATAGTAAAATATAGTGATTTTTTCTTTTTTCTTTTTGGAGCCCCTGATCTTTAAATGTCTTTGTTACACAAAAACATCCACATAAGAACCATAAGCAAAGCGTTTGTAAGGCACAGTCGGTTAAATTAGCTAAAACCATTACGGCTGTCATGAATAAAATGAAATGAATAAAAAGCGCATATTGATTGCATCATTAAGTTTAGATTTGTTCATGTTGCATCTGTTACAGCGTTGCGCATTATAACCAATCACATGCGACTCTGTTGAGTTTTTGAATGCAATGGCCAATCAGAAGCGTTCAGATGAGTCATCGCTGAAATGCCAGTGTTTTGACTGAATTCTGCTCGTGAATTCTCATCATAAACGACAAAGTGCATGATGTAAGAGATGGATTCTGATTTTATAACTCCCAATTCTGCATTTATATCATGCAAATCTGAGAAAAATAAGTCAGAAATGTGGGTTTATATCTCACAATTCTGACAGTCTTGCTCTTATAATTTAATCGCAGTTTGAATAACCATAAAAGTGAAGCTTTATAATGAAATTATGATTAAGTTAAATAAAAATCCATTCGTATTAAAAATGTCTTAAGACTTGACACACCCATATCTGTATACTTGCCTAAAAAGAAGGGTTTATGATGTGCGTTAATAAATTCCACTAACATTAGGCTACTTTTACTTTTTTTTTACTTTGTTTCACTCTCCGCCTACTAAGAACCGCCTTTTTTGTTCTGTGGAAAAAGTAAAACGGGTTTAGAATGCCATGAGGGTAAATACATAAAAGATCAATCCTAATAGTGGATTTAACGTGACAGTTTTAATGTAGTAACAAAATCTGTACTATGAGATTTTAGCCGAAATACCATGATTACCTTAGTAAGGGTGAGTAATTCCTGGCACTGATATTTTAGAAGAATTATTATAGATTTAAAGAGTTCATGAGCTAGCAAATTATTTTATTATACAGTCAATTTAACGACAGGAACCATTTCACTCACTTCAGGAAGTGGTCGGCGTGCCTCTTTGAACTTCAGAGGCGCAGAAGAAGCCTAACAAACTTCATCAAACAGTCATTCAGAACAGAACAAAGTCATTATCATTACCGTCCGTAATCACTTACGACACTCGCCGTTTGATCCAGAGCTTCGGAACCACTTTGAAGACGAAGCTCCACAATGGAAGTCATCCAACATATTCAATCAGCAGAGGCCGCGGTCCGTTCTGGCACATGATCAATACGGCTGACGCGAGACAGTCTTCGCTGCATGTGTAATGCCTGTAAGAGGGGCAGGGATGTGTGGGCAGTAAACACTGCGGTTCTGATTGACAGGGTTGGAGATTGGATCTACTCACACCATCTTCCTCCTCCCTCCTTCTCACTCTCTCTCTCGCCGTCCCTTATCTGTTCACGCCACTTTGCGGTTTTACATCCCAATCGCAACATTTTCATTTCATTTCTGTCTTCCCTCACTCCCTTCCGCACCCACCGCCTCACCTCCTCTCTTTCCCGCTGTTCACTTTGACTTGTTTTCCCCCGTCGTTCCTGTGGCGAGGCAAAGCTAATGCATTTGTTTATATCCTTCCTCTTCCACAAATAGAAACTATTACAGCGGAGTCGAACGCCAGCGGTGGGCGTGAGGGCGCATGGCTGATTTTAGTTCTCCACTCATTCCGGCTGCATTACCGCACCATGGTGGAGGGTCTATCAATATGGCAGTCGTAGCTGGCGATCGTGTAAACCCAGGCTGTGCCGTGGCCGATTCAGGCTCTGAGGTTTCCCGCTCAATGTTGGGGCGTATAGAGGAGTTTTACCTCCAGGAGTGTTCGATGCTTTATTGTGTTCTCTCCATTAACCGGGGCAATTGAGTGGAATTCACAAGCCTGGAGTAGAAGGACAGAGAGTCGACAGAGTATGTGCAGCTGCAGAGAGTAATGAGATAGTAATTAAATCAAGTTATGGCTGGCCAGGGTTCAGCTGAAAGGGTTATATTGGGTAACCGGGGCCAGAGAGTGTGTCCATTCATGCATGCTGGCCTGTGGGTGAACACGTCTTACCTGGGCATGTGGATGAAAGATTTGAAGAAGATTTGAAGAATTGCTCCCTCGGGAATCGACGGCTACGAAGCGTCGTGGGTGGAGCTGATGGCTGTAATTTGTACTAAATGGCGGTGAGCTGATAGAAAAGAAGGATGTGAAGAAGTCATGATCATTAGATGGGAACACACACACACACTGAGTGCTGCTGGCATCGGCAGACACAGGGGATGCACGACAGCGCTGGTGCAGGTGTGCAATCAGTCTGTAATGAGGATATGCAAAATGTTCAACTAGTCTTAACCCTTTTGTTTTGGAGAAAAATCCAGAAAAAGGACAAAGACATAGTACAGTGCATTAGATATAAGACATAACCTTCTTTTGTTTTAAAAACATATGAACATTCACCCTCAGGCCATCTAAGATGTAGATGAGTTTGTTTCTTCATCAGAAAAGATTTGGAGAAATGTCGTATTACTTCACTTGTTCACAAATGGATCCCCTGCAGTGAATGGGTGCTGTCAGAATCCAGAAACCATATAGAATAATCCACTCTCATGTTGTTCCAAACCTGTAAGATCTTCTTTCATCATCGGAACACAATTTAAGATATTTTTGATGAAGTCCGAGAGCTCTTTGACCCTCCTATAGACAGCAAGGGTACTACCACGTTCAAGGCTCAGAAAAGTACCAAGGTGATCGACAAAGTAGTCCAAGTGACATCAGTGGCTCAACTGTAATTTTACGAAGCTACGAGAATACTTTTTTTGCACAAAGAAAACAACAACAACGTCTGCTCGCTCTTGTGGCCGGTAGCCTACTTTGATGGCATTGGCTAGCTGCACTGCTTCAAGTCAGATGCTGATCTGCTCAAATCGGACAAAATTTCCTGGCACAGTGTCGCTTCGCTCTGCGTCTATTCTGTGCAGTGAGTGGCAGAGAAAAAGCGCTTTCAGTTGGCCGTAACGCAGCAGCCTGTCAATAAATCATTTACAAAACAGCGTTTTCAAGCACCTGTCACTTACTGACTGTTTGGAGTTTTAAATAAGAACATAATTCGTTAATATGCTCATAGTTTGTTACTCAGATGCAGGCAGTGCACTGAATGAGATAAAACAATAATATAGCCAAAAACCACCTCATATAGTCGGTTTTTAGTGTAAGTTAGATGTATATTTATTTTAATCAGACGATTTCATGATTATAAATCAGGATTTAAAGAGCAGCCAATAGTGAGATTCCTGGTTAACGTAGTGTTAATGGGTTGTTTACTATTTATGCTTGTTTTATGTATGACAACAGAAAATATGCTTTATTGGCCATTCGGTTGTATGACAGTTCATAGAGTAGAACAGATCTGAAGTGCTAAAACTCGTCTGAACGCAAACTTGATGCAATGACGTCATAAATATGCAAATTAACATGTGGCGTCACCTGCCGCCACAAGTCTTACAAAATCCTGTGGGAAACACTGGCTAGGCAGCCAGGAATCGTGTTTTCTGACATATATATGTGCCTGATTGCGATGCCGGGGAAGTAAATAAAGCAAGTTTGCCTGTGAACTAATTTTGTAAATACAAAATAGGTTGGTCTAAAACCGGGTGACTTACATCAGTGTAATGTATATCGTCATATGGTCCAGCCCAAAAACTTGTATAGTTTTCATCAGTGTTTACTTAAAAACACCCAGTTAAGCAGAATTTAAGATGGTAAATATTTAAATGATGAGTTGTCAAAACAATATATTATAATTCAATATATAGGATCAATATATATGATTTTACTTCAAAATTCAACATTTTAACAAAATGATAACTGCAAATCTGTGTTTCACTGCCTGGAGTCCATTTGTTTCTGTGAACTGCAGCGATCCATCTGCTTCTCTTTTCTGTAGATTTCGGCAGTCTGTAAAAATGAATTTGTACGGAAAAATTTGTACGGTCAACCGCAAAGCTCTAGTTTTAGATGTGTTTTGACGTTCTATCGCAGTATTCACGCTGAAAACCGATGCTGCCATTCACTTTTTGCCACTCAGTGGGCGGAGCCGCACTCATTTCAGCCGACGTTGATGTCATGTGCATACCCTCTATAGCAATGGTTCTCAACTCCAGTCTTTGGGCCCACTGCTCTGCATATTTTGTATGTTTCTGAATCTGACACACTCAGTTCAGTTCATTGATCCTTCTCCTAACGAGCTGATGATCTGAATCAGGTGCGTTAAATAAGGGAGACGTACAAAACGTGCAGAGCAGTGGGCCCCGAGGACTGGAGTTAAGAACCAAAGATAAATAAAGGTCTTACAGGTTTGGAACAAAATGAGGGTGAGTAATTAATGACAGAATGTTAATTTTTGGGTGAACTATCCCTTTAAAGGACAAATATAAACAAGCATAAAAATGTCATAATCTACGTTTTGTTCATTTGTTTGACCTTCAATTAATCCAAAGACATTCTGATGTCTTTCCAAACCCGTAAGACCTTTGTTCATCTTCGGAACATTTTTATAAAATCCAAGAGCTTTCTGACCCTGCATAGACAGCAACGCAACTACCATGTTCAAGGTCCAGGTGTAGTAAAGACGAAATGGTTGAATAAAGTCATTACTTTTGTTTTCTTTGCGCACAAAAAGTATTCTCGTAGCTTCATAACATTAAGGTTGAACCACTGATGTCAAATGGACTATTTAATCGATGTCTTCACTATACCTTTCTGGGCCTTGAATGTGGTAGTTGCTTTGGAAGGTCAGAAAGCTCTCAGATTTCATCAGAAATATCTTAATTTGTGTTCCGAAGATGAACGGCGATCTTACGGGTTTGGAACGACATGAAGGTGAGCAATTAGTGACAGAATTTTCATTTTTGGGTAAACTATCTCTTTAACATTAATATCGCACTGTTTTTAGCTTAGGGATCAAAAATTAGATTAGACGTACATAAGACGTGTTCTTGCATGCGAAACTGGTTGGAAAAGTGGTCTTGAGTTGCATATTTTTGACTAGCTGTTTCAAATTGGACCACCATTTAAGCGTTGCTCAAAATCAGTGACTGAACTCAGAATAGCATACTACCATAGTATTTTTAGTATTTCTGCTAAATGTAAAGAAAGAGTAGCATGCTAGTATACTCTCCAGAATTCAATTAGTGCTTTCTGTCCACACAAAACGCGAAAAGAACACTATTGTGGCACAACATCAATCACAAATGCAATCAAAACTCTTCTTTCAGTTTGTTTGGTTTTGTGCAAAACTAATAACACATATCTTGATGAATAACACATATCTCATTTTCCATGATGTTCCACCAGACGGTAGGCTTATTATGATTTTACTTTGTAGACCTTGAGGGATTTGTTGTATAATATCTTGTAATCTTCCACAATTAGTCTCTGTAAATGCATGCTTGATGATTAATATACAATAAGAGCCTACTTTAGTCCAACAACATAATAGTGTGGGCAGGGCTACTCGATGTAAAAAAGCATGCTAATTAAATAGAAATACACCATTATGGATATAATATATAATAGATACATTTAATAAAATAGTCAACCTCACTAGGTTCTTAGTCCACCGTTGTGTCCTATATAACTAGATACCTGCACCACCATGACATTTACTTTCACTTGTAGCTATAAACTCAACAATTTACGACTAAACTCATTTGCATACATGTAAACAGACATTCCAACACACACCATTACACATACACACCACTTTGACATATCTCATTACCCCAACATGAACACACGCATACATGTGTGCCATATATCATGCAACTCACACACTCAGGTAGCCAACAGCACACTGTGACTGCAGCAGTTAAATGTCATGCGGCAGATCACGGGCTAAATTAGCATAAGAGAAAAGCCGCTGGGCCATGACGGTGGTCGCACCCGGCGCTGACCTCTGTGATTGACAGCCAGGGGTGCAATGAGAGGTGAGATAGATAGTTCCACCAGGGCTTGAAGGTGTATTTACTGTCATTCACCATCATTCTTTTGGGCACTTTGGAAGTCGGCGCTGCAATGTCTACCATGGCAGATTGGTGTCATCGTCATGCAAAATAGCAAGATGGAATGTCATGACAGCGTTACAGGTGTGACCGGAAAAAGACAACTTGTCCTGGTGTGCGACGGCGAATTGGCGTAGTAACATTGCGGTTGACCTCTAAGCGCTTCCGCCTTCAGGAGACGTCTAAGATGGAGCGATCGCTCTCGGAATAATCTTTGGAGGAAGCGTAATTAATAGCGGTAATTATAGAGGTGCGATAAGGCTCACAAAAGCAGCCTTGACTATTCTGTGATACGTCGCTAACTGTACATGAGTGATACGAGCTGAAGTCTTTGAGCAAAGTGCGGATTTGGGACGCCACAGCCCTCTTTTGTCAGGAAGGCTGACACGTATCTTTTAAGACAATATCTTGTGTTGTCAAAGCTATCATCACATCTCTCAATGGCGTCAACTCTGCATAACTTCACAGCTCTTGTGATTTAAAAAGAGTGTTAGCTTGAGAAAAAATTACTGTCGTTGTTGGCCTCATCCTCTTGTGCGGAAAATTTGCGGTATCCTGCCACAGGTCTAATAGTCTTGTCTAAAGGGGGTGTCTTAACAGCTGTGAAATGGCAGGTTGGTGGGAATGGCGACAGAGTTTGACTCCGTACCCGAGAGAGACGAAGAAAGAGAGGCAGCAATGTGGGGGCGTTGACAAAGGTGAATAATGAAGTCAGTCATTTCACTGTATGACTGTAATGGGGGTTAGAAAGGGATTGTGCTATTTCTGTGTGCACAAGAGACGGTGAATGAGCGCATATGGATGTTTGCATGTGTTTTTGTGTGTCAAACAAAGGTAGAAGATAGATTGACTGACTGGGAAGACAAAGACAGGCAGTAAAACTGCAACTGAGAGGGAGATTTTTATGATCCTAAATGAGTGTTTGGGTGAGTCTTAGGATGAAAGAAAAGGAACATAGACTGACTGGAGGAGAAAGACAGCCATTTAAACGGAGATGAATCTTGCGTTTAGTAGACTCGAGAGCGTATGTGCCTGTTTGTGTTGGTGTTCCTCTTGTTGTTCCGGCCTAGCAAGGTTAATGTGGGCTGACTGCATGTCTGAGTGTGCTCAACCCAACAGGCTGCCACACAAAGGGCTACCAATGACCTTGTGGTACTGCTGAAATGTGATACGACAACAGCAGAGAAAACAGGGGAACAATCAAAGCAGGTAGTGTGCTAAATAAATAAATTTGAATGTAAATAAGACTAGGTTAGGATGAATCATCCACACCAGCAAACATCAAATGTGCAGAAGCCTAAGGCGAGAAACATATAGGAAATTACGTGATCATACTGTCATTTTGAATTTGAATCTTTGAGTTCTTTTACCTGTCCATTTAAAGGGTTAGTTCATCCAAAAGTGAAATCATTATTTACTCACCCTCATGTCGTTTAAACCTGCAAGACCTTGGTTCATTTTTAAAACGCGATGTTTACGAAATTACGATATTTTTGATGAAATCCGAGAGCTTTCTGGCCCTGCATAGACAGCAACACATCTGACACATTCAAGGCACAGAAATGTAGTAAGGGCATTGTTAAAATAGTCCATGTGACATCAGTGGTTCAACCGTAATATTATGAAGCTACGAGAATACTTTTTGCTACAAAGAAAACAAAATATCGACTTGGCCTGAACACATCTAAATGCCAATACTCCGTTATAATCATAGTGCCACGTGGTGGCAAAAGGAAATGACTTGTTTTACACTAACTTAAACAAGCAATGTCCGATTTGCAGCAAACTTCTCATTTAGTAAGAATCATGGCCTGAAGAAAAAAATAAAAAAA